>NW_010729116.1:736813-751904 GCF_000365185.1 Nelumbo nucifera | reverse complement strand
ATTCAGGGAATATGATTCCCAGTTGGGAGAAGGTAGGAAATTTTTGAAATTCGCCCCACCCATTCCGCAACCTTTATGGCGTCCATTAGATGGATCCTACCATTCTTTCACCTAGTGCATCTACAAATCACTTTGGAACTACTAAGGACTCATAAACTCTTTGCAAAGGAGTCAAAGTGCGCATTTGGATAGACTCAAGTACACTACTTGGGGCACGTAGTCAAAAACGGCACTGTAGCGGCAGACCCGGAAAAGATCTCAAGCATGATAAATTGGCCCCAGCCTCAAAATGTTAAGGAGTTACGGGCCTTCTTGGGTCTAACAGGGTACTATCGGCGATTCATCAGAGGGTATGGACTGATTGCTGCCCCCTTGACAAGTTTACTTAGGAGGAATGGATTCTGCTGGACTAGGGAGGCCCAACAGGCCTTCGAGATGCTCAAAACAACTGTCCCGTCCCCACTGATGCTCGCACTTCCAGATTTATCAAAGGACTTCATCATTGAATGTGTTGCGTCAAGCTAGGGAGTGGGTGCGGTTCTCATGCAAGAAGGAAGGTCACTAGCATTTTTCAGCAAAGCATTGACAACACAAAAATAGGCCAAGTTAGTATACGAACGAGAATTGATAGCAATTGTTCTCACAGTTCAGTGCTGGCGACCCTACCTTCTAGGGAGGAGGTTCATCATATGAACTGACCACCATAGCCTGAAATTTCTGTTGGAGCAGTCAGTATTATCCCTGGAACAGCAGCGATGGATAGCCAAATTACTCGGCTACGATTATGTCATTGAATACAAGGCAGGGCACACTAACAAAGTGGCAGATGCACTGTCACGCCAGCCACAACTGTTTCCATTACTTCTCAAGGGCCCAACACGTTCCTTCATGAATCAGTTAAGGGAGGAAGCCAAAAGACACCTACAACTGAGCAAGCTGCGTTCACAGGTCCAAGAGGACCCTACCAGCCACCCAAGGTACATGGTGGAGAATAACTTGCTGTTGTATAAACGTCGTTTGGTGATACCACAGGATTCGGCCCATATTCAGCAGCTTCTTGAATTGTTCCACTCATCACCAGCAGGAGGACACTCGGGAATTTTGCGCACTTACAAGAGACTAGCCACCCAATTCCATTGGAAAGGCATGCGGAATTTGGTCCAAAAATTCATAGCCGAAATGCATCATTTGCCATAAAAATAAGGCTGATACCAGTGTCCAGCAGATCTGCTACAACCACTTCCAATTCGTACACAAGTGTGGGCTGATATATCCATGGACTTCATAATGGGGCTCCCCCTTTCCTATGGCAAGTCCGTCATTCTCGTAGTTGTTGATAGGTTCACCAAATACTGCCACTTTCTCCCTCTCTCTCACCCCTTTACAGCTCCAATGGTGGCTGATATTTTTACTAAGGAGGTGGCACAACTGCATGGTACCCCTAACTCCATTGTCTCAGACCGTGACCCAATTTTCATGACTCGTTTCTGGGCAGAACTTTTCCGGTTACAGGGAGTGAAACTCTTCAAGTCTACCAGCTACCATCCTCAAACAGATGGGCAAACTGAGGTCATCAACCGGAGTTTGGAAACCTATCTAAGGTGCTATGCAGGGGATAGGCCACGTCAGTGGCTCAAGTGTCTCCATTGGGTGGAATGGTGGTACAATACCATGTATCGCAATGCAGCAGGAATGACTCCATTCAGGGCTCTATATGGACGGGACCCACCTACCCTACTCCCATATGAGAAAGGGTCTACAGAAGTAGCAGCAGTGGAAGACCAACTCCTCCAGCGGGATATGGTGTTACAAGAGCTCAAATCCCACCTCCGTTGAGCCCAACAATGGATGACAGACTCTTACAACAGAAAGCATAGGCCCGTCCAGTACCAAGTTGGGGATCAAGTCTTCCTTAAACTACAACCATACAAGCAAGTTTCAGTAGCAGACTGCAGGTGGAACAAACTGAGCCCAAGGTACTTCGGCCCATTTCGGATTGTGGAACACATTGGGTCCGTGGCATACAAACTTGACCTTCCAGCGACGTCAAAATTGCACCCCGTATTTCATGTATCTCTATTAAAGAAATGGCCAAAACTGGAGCAATAACAACAACCCTCCCATCATTCTCGGAAGATGGCCAAGTTCAAACTGAGCCTACTTAGATAACAGATTTCAGGTGGATACGCAAAGGGCATCACATTGAACCAGAGGCATTGGTGGTATGGTCAGGTCTCCCACTTGAAGATGCAACTTGGGAACCTTACTTGGACTTACAGAATAGATTCCCACATCTTGACCTTGAGGGCAAGGTCTCTTTCAAGGGAGGAGGGACTGTTAAGACACAAATAAGTGGAACAGAGGGACAAGTGTACAAGAAAAGGCCATGCCAGCCTTTAAGTAATGTAACTGAAAGCCAACCACTCGAACAAACTACATAACAAACTGGACAAGTGGAGAGGCTGATATAACAGAATTGTAACTGAGTGTTATAAATAAGGAAAGGAAGTCCAGAAGAGTCAGCATTGATTCTGGGAATTCAGTCTCTCTCTCTCTCTCTTCCCCTCTCTTTTCTCTCTCGTTTCAGGAGGCAGGCTTCCTCGAAAAGCCCTGAGTTAGGCAGTTACCTAACACCAACTCCCCCAGTCCCATTAAGCATTATATACCAAGAAAGAACATTTTACTTATGGCCCACATTCCACAGCATGTATGACGTTCTTTGATGGGTTTGTGTTATGACTTATGAATAGGAGATGTTCCTTTCTTCCCAGCTTATGGTGTCTCTGGTGTGTGTAATCATGATTTGAAACACTGAAGTGGTGGAAAACATGAGAAATTGTAATACTTCCATCAATGATTGGGTCTTACCAACATTTTTGATCCTATCCTAGAGAAAAGAGTTATAGGAGGAGATCCAAGGTACTTGGGGGAGGCCATGGTGTGTGGGAGGCAGTTCTAGACATCTAGTATCATCAAATTCTCTCATCAAAAGATAAGGGAAAGAGGGCAGTTACCAGCATGGGAAATTCAACATTTGTTAATGCATTCTTGTTAGTTTCTTATCAACAATTTCAAACGGTTCTAGTTTTGCTTGTTGTAAGCTAGACCATTTCTTGGTCTCTGATGACTGGGAAGGGCATTTTTGGTGGATCAGAATGGCCTGATTTTATTAAAGACAGACAGGACAACAGAGTACAATGTTAGAGAGTCAAATGAAAAAAAAGCTAGCACATACAGTTGCTAGGATCATTTTGACATCTTATCAGATCTTGTATTGGTCCTTTTTGGACTATAGTGCTCTGACTTTGTCTTTTATTATATTTTCTCTTTCCATTTTGGGCTTGTCATTGTTTCACCTTGAGGATCTTGCATATTCTGCCCCCATTTTTGTGTTGTAATTTAATTTCCCATTATCAGTGAAAGGAACAAAGTTTCTTTTTCCTCTTAGTACATGCAAGCAGACTTTTTATTGGTTTAGAGCTTCACATCTTCCATTAAATACAATGTAACTTCTTCATTCAATTATTTGGTGGTATATAAGTAAATAACTACTACCTGTAAAAATATAAGTAAATAAAAACTGGAAAGTTTCTGAAGTAGATTGTTAATGCATTGTTATAATGTTATTTATAAGAAGATTTATTTGTAATGATAAAAAAAGAAGATTTATTTGTTATAATACTTTTAAATTTAAATCAGTAATATATAACGTGAAGACTTTATTTATCAAATCTATTTGCTATTTATTAAATAATTTTATCTAAATTTAGTTAACTATGCTATTATGTGTATGAAAGAGTCTATATGGATGGGAAAGGCATAATTGAGAGGATAGGAGTTAAGAGTTCCAGTGCATGAGAGTGGCAGCAAGAGAATGTGGAATACGGTTCCTACAGTGGGTGTTATATGTACATTTCTACCTTTTATTCTTAATATCATTTGTAATTAGATCTCTTTCCTAACATCTATTGCAGGTGTTGATTAAAAATATCTACAGTAAGGCGAAGGTTTTAATTTTAATTACAAGGTTAATTTTAGAACAATGATATTTGAAAGTAAATATTTGTCTCATTTATGTGTAACTACAGTGGGTATTATATTGTAGTTAGGTTCCTTAGTTTGATAGTTTCTATTGTACATTTAGTCTTTTCAACTTTTATACTTTATACTTTCATAAGCAGTATGGTTTAGTTGCTATCAGCATTTAACCTTGCTTACTCTTCTCTGGAGTTCATATGCTGAGAAACTTGATCTCTTTTTGCTTCCTATATGTTGCATAATCTTTAATTCTTATACTAACCATCTGAGAATGGAACCAAATTGTAATCATACTTGGTAGGGGTTTCTTGGAAGAAAAAGATCTTGTCATTTGATTTTTCTGTTCCCTAGTTCATCTTTGAACTTTCTGAACATTGTTAAAGAAAGTTCTTTAACTATTTTTAATTTTTGCAAATAGGCAAGTTCACATTGTTGCTCCTCCAATTGACTGGTTTTAGAAATTGTGCAACTTTTTCTGCAGCTTATTTGCTTGTCAGATTTGGAATTTGATGCCTTGAACCCTTATGATACATCATCTCGGATTAATTTAGTGGTTATCCCAGAATTTGTGATGCAAGGAGCGCTATGTACACTTTTCCTCCTGACGTGGCACTGGTTCTTGTTCCTGATAACAGTGCCTGTGACTTTCTATCATGTAAGATTGTACGTATCATCTGTTGACCTATCTACTAACACATAGATTGCATTACAGGGCTGCTTTGGAAAAGATTTTAGCTCCCATTATTGAAAATATGCGATGCAAATCTGTTTCTGACTCCTAGCTGCATGTCTTCAAAACTGCAGTCCCACTTAGGTGGTATTTGATAGGGGTAGCAATTAGGCAGGTTGGGTTTGGGTTGAGCTTCAACCCAACCCATATAACCCGCAAACCCATTAATGACCAGTCTAGTGCAAATTAAATGGGTTGGTTTCAACCCAAACCCTACCCACCCCAACCTATTAATTTTTTTTTAATTCATTAAAACACAAAAAATACAGAAATTATATAATAATACAAATAATACAAAAAAGAGAAATCATAAAAAACACAGAATGCAAAAAGCTAACACAAATTATAGAAAAAACATAACATAAAAATTAACAAAAAATAATAAAATATAGGAAAAATTTGCAGGAAAATATAACAGAAATTATGAAAACACAGAAAATGAAGATAAATAGCAGAAATTACAGAAAGAAAACACAGAAATTGTAGAAAAAGCTAACAAAAAAAACATGGAAGATGGAAAACGTAATAGAAATTGCAGAAAAAAATATAGAAATTATAAAAAGCATAGTAAAGGAAAAAAACTAACATAAGTTGCAGAAAAGAAATGCATAGACTGTCCACCCACTCAACAAGCTTTGGAAAGAGAGAGGTTTTGATCTGAGACTTCCCAAGGAGAGCGTGATTTTGCTTTATTCAGATCTAAGAAAAGCTTTCGTTCTCCACTGTCAAAAATTTCATTTATCTTGACCTTGGCTACTAGATTGATGGCTTTCTTGAAGCAATCACAGCAAGATTGTATTTATTGAAATCATGCCTGATCAAGCCTGCTTTGTATAAGAAAGTGGTTGATTTGAATAAGTTGAGATCTGATGGAAATAGCAAATCAGTTGAGATCTGGCAGAGCTTCACCAGGTCTTTGCTGACCTTCACTTGGTTTGCTGAAGATCGTATTCCAACAGCATTTGAGAGGTCCAACCAGGCATTCCATAGATAGTAGCTTAGCTTCCATATTTGAAGCTTACTAGAATCTGACAAAAGAGTGACAGTGCTTAATTGAGAGACTTTTCTGCAGCTTCAAGCAGACCTTCTCTGGTAATGGATATTCAGGGGAGAGACCTTGGGCTTCTTTGATCATAACTTTGATTTCTTTGGGTAGTTGAGATTGAGATTCATGGCTACTTAGCCTAAGCTCCAGCAAAAGTTTGAAGATCTTCCTTATCAGTGCTGAACTAAATCAAGAGGCTAATGGGTCACCCATTGGATAACCATGACCAAACCTACCCAAACCATTAAATTTTCCTTTATTGGGTAACCCAATCCTCCAATGACCCAGGATTAAATGGATACAACCCAACCCGTCAATTAATGGTTGGTTTGGGTGGGTTAGTGGGTTGGGTTGAAAATTGCCACCCTAGTATTTGATAACATCTCTGCTGGGCTCTGAGTGAAGTGTTCCGGTTCGAAAAGGGGTTTACATCATTTAGTAACTTTCTCCTCTTTAATGCTTAATGCTGAAAAGATTCCAATACTAGGGTAACTATTTTAGCCCTAAAATTTTTATTATGTACCACATACCCTGAATATGAGGGGATTTTTGAATTGAAACCTTTTCAGCATTTATCATTCAGTCCCTAGTTCAGTTTCTCCCTAGGGGAATGCACTACACAATGGGGGTAGCCCTCCCCTAAACTCTCAATCTCCCCAATCCTGATGAAAGTGGAATTTGATCCCAGGTTTCTGCTAAAACCAGCCAGAGACTTTCACTTTACCAGAAAGTCAACTGCTATCTTCAAGTTCTTAGTTCAGCTGTTGTCAGATGCCACCTTAATGCTTTTCCTTTTAATTCCTTTTGTGCTTATTTATGCAACCTTGACTATTTTTTTTGATAGATAAAAATTCAATTGATTTCATTAAAAGCAAATGATAAATAGTCCATTACAAGCATCCCAATATGAGGTGCGAGGTGCAGCCTCACTGATTAATACAGAAACATCATAAAGTTACAAGTGGGCCCAGTACAATTGATCTTAGTTACTCCTTGTTTAGTTAGAGAATCAGCAAAAGCATTTGCCTCCTTCCCCACCCATTGTATAGTTACATCCATCTGCTGAGTTATCCATTTGAATTTCTTCATTTCATTTCTGTAAGCCCAAACCACTGAATCTGGGTTTTTTTAGCCAACCCACCACCACCTTGGAGTTTCCTTCTATCACCAAAATTTCCAATCCTAACTCTCTTGCAATCTGTACGCCTTGTAGGGCTGCATACAATTCTGCCTTTAAGGAGTCTCCATTCCCCACTGGTCCTGAGAAGAGTGTTCTTAAATTTCCTTCCTTGTCTCTGATGACCCCTCCAATTCCAGCTGGGCCTGGGTTGCCTTGGCTACTCCCATCGAAGTTTAGTTTCAGAAATCCTTCAATGGGAGGTGTTGAAGCCAACCTTGCCTTATCCTTCTGCACTGAGCTAGAAGCCACTAAAGGCCAATTCCTCCAAATATCATAAAATGTGAAATTTTTGAATAGTTCCAACGTTCGTAGCCAGTGTATAACCCTAGTCATTACACACTCCATAATTTGTCGTTTGCTCCTTTCTTTCTCTTGGAAGATTCTGGCATTTCTCTCTTCCCACAAGGTCCACACAACTGCTGCTCTAGTGGGCGGCCGACTCATCAACATACTTAAAAAACATAAAAAAAATATTAATAGGCCCATAAAGAGAAGGTCCATTATCAAATAAAACAACTAAGAAGCACTAATAATATGGAAACTAAGATAGAACTTCCACTGGCTACGAACGTTTGCAGCTCGAAGATTGAAGTATTTCATCTCTACAGACTTTAGTCCAAAACCCATTAGATAGAACTTCCACTGATTGAAGTACTTCATCAGGCTTCATGCCTGTGATTTTAACCTTTGCAGCTCGAAGATTATTAATAATATCAGAAGATTTTTTCAGATCTTGGGGAATAATTGCTAACACTGTTTCTAGAAAATCTAAAACAAATGTGGTCTGGTCCCCTCCTGCGGCTGGATGGAGGAAATTAAACTTTGATGGTAGCTGTATGGGAAATCCTGGCCCATCGGGTGTTGGTGGGGTGATAAGGGAAGAGAATGGGAATATTTTAGCCATGTATTCCGGTCCTATTCAGCATGGTGATGCGGTGAGATCATAACTGATGGCAGCAGTGTATGGTGTTGAAAAATTCAAAGAAATGGGATTAACAGGCTGATTATTGAAGGGGACTCAAAGATTGTTGTAAACTGGCTGAAAATGGGGGAAGGAGTAATATGGAAACTAAGAAATGAACTCAGGCACTTCAAACAGATACCCAAAGACATTTTGATACTAATTAGATGGGTTAGGAGATCAGCTAACAGTATGGCTGATGGACTAGCTAAACAAGGGATTCAAAGACAATCAATATTCTGGGCTGGTTTTTAATTAGTGGTTTTTTCTTTCGGGCATCTCCTTCTGCCCACTACTTCTTGTTGTATATGCTTTTTTAATTTAATCAATTACTAAATTTTGAGTTGCTGATAAAAAAAAATCAGTCACTATAAGAATGCCACCTGATACTCTTGCGATCATTTGGGAAGAATATTTCTTCCAAACATTAAAACGGGGTCCAACCAATTCAATCACAAAGGCACCAACGTCCAACCCCTTTTTGTTGTAGGATGAAGAACAGTTCTCAATTATAACTTCCCCCAAACTAGTTTCCATGGTTCTAAAATCTAGGACTTTATCTCCTATGTCCAAAATGACACTCCTGTTATCAAAAGGGAAGATTGAAAGTTTGAAACCCTGGTACTAAATTCTAGCTTGGACATAATCGCTTTCAAGATTAATCCCCAATTGTTCACCTCCTTTCCAGACTTGATAATCAACTTTTTCTCCCAACCATTTCTTTCATTCTCCATTAGCAACTAGGGGGAGGGGATAGTTGCATAACTACCCCACTCCCTATTTAAGCTCATTGAGGGGAAACTAGAGGGGCCCTCTTTGGAGAAAATTGTGTCTCAGAGCATACCGCTCTTAGAGATTGTTAAACTAGAGAGGCTCTTTTTTCTGTGCTTCTTTTTTTAAAGTCTTATGTCAGTCCACAAGTCCTGCAACCTCCCCTTTCCCGGTTAATGAGGTTTGGTGCAGACCATTTCTTCCTAGGGTTGGTAGTTTTTGTTGGGAAGCCTATCTGGGAAGATTCAATACTAGTGGTTTGCTTCAAAAGAAGAGGACCCAATACATGCTTATCCCCTCATTGGTGTGTTCTATGCAAAGCAGATGGGGAGACTAGTTTTCACTTACTGGTGTCATGCCAATTTGCAAAGTCAATTTGGGAATGGGCTTTTTCTCTCTTTGGGCGCAGGTGGAACCCTCCTTCAGATCTGTAGAGCCTTTTTTCTCCTTTGTTCAGGTGGTGCGTGAAAAGGGGAAGGACCATGTGGAGAGGACTGAGGTCTGCATTTTTCTGGTCGTTATGGGAGGAAAGAAATCTTAGAATCTTCTTAGATGAAGAGAGAGGGACTGAAGAATTGAGGGCTGTACAGTGGCTGAAATCTCTAGAACTATTCACAGACTACACAGTGGATGATATGTTGAGGAAGTGGGGTGAGATTGCAAGCTATGTGAAGTCCAAATCAGTTGTGAAGGTGTCTTGGACACCCCCACCTGCTGGATTCCTAAAATTGAACTTTGATCGGAGTTGTAGGGGGAATCCTGGACATTTAGGGATTGGGGGTGTTTTTAGGGATGAGAACGGGGTTATTTCAGCCATGTTCTCARGTCCAATTGGAGTGGGGGATTCTCTTAGAGCTGAGATCTTGGCAGTTATGGAAGGAGTTCAGAAAGCTAAGGAGATGGATGTCAGAAAACTCATAGTTGAAGGGGACTTGGAGGTGGTGATAGGGTGGCTGAGGAAAGACAACTGTGGATTATGGAAGTACGACAATGAGAGAAGAAAGTTCAAGTGGCTGGTGCAGGAAATGGAAATCAGGATGAGTTGGGTTAAAAGATCAGCTAACTTTATAGCTGATGGGCTAGCTAAATAGGGGATAGAAAGGGATGTAATGTTTTGGGCTAATCTGTAATTAAATTGCTTCTTTTTCCTTTTCTTTCTTTGTGGACTTAAGTTGCTTTTAGAAGATAAGAGTGTTTGTCTTCCTTGTTGTAACTATTCTTGTGATATTTTAATAAATTTGCTGAAGTTGTTATTGATAAAAAAAAAGATTGTTAAAGAAAAGCGAAGATAAAGAGAGAAGAAAAGAGAAATTCTCAAGGGGAGATAGGGAAGAAAAAGAAATCTCACTAATACAGACATCCAGATTTTGTAAAAAAGATTGAGGAATGGTGGAATCAAGATATGAGGGGGGTGAAGTGGAAAGGGGTAAGGTTTCATAAGAAGTTGAAAAGCCTGAGGGTGAACTTAAGAGAGTGGAAGAGGGACCTTTTTGGGAGGATAGAGGAACAGAAATCCAATTTGATGACCCAAATAGAGGACCTAGATGAGAAGGAATCTCAATGAACCATGAATACTTAGGAAAGAGAATTAAGGTGGAAGTTGAAAAAGGAATTAGAGGAGGCTCTTTTGCGAGAAGAGATCTCTTGAAGGCAGAAATCTAAACATAAATGGATAAAGGAAGGTGATGGGAATACCAAATTTTTTCATGAGATGGCCAATGGAAGAAGAAGGAAAAATTTGGTGACTAAATACTCATAAAAAAAACTTGGTGACTAAACTTGAAGTGGATGGTGTGGAGTTGGACTCTTAAGAGGAAATTKCCAATTTGTTTTGTAGCACATTTCAAATCTATCTTAAGGAAACCTCTAGATAGTTAAGTGGAGTTGGCTAGTTTGGATTGGCCTACATTGTCTGAAGAGATTAAGTTGTGGTTGAAAAGGAGTTTTGGGGAGGAGGAAATCTGACAAGTGGTTTTTTCAATGGATAGATCTAAGGCACCAGTGCCAGATGGCTTTATCATGGCTTTCTTTCAAGACTGTTGGAACATAATTAAAGGAGACTTGTTAGAAGTTTTCAAAGAATTTGAGGAACAGTCTATCATTATCCGTGGAGTAAATGCCACTTTCCTAGCCCTGGTCCCTAAGAAGAAAGAGGCCAAACATCCCAAAGATTTTAGGCCAATCAGCTTGGTGACAACCATCAATAAAACACTAGCAAAGGTCTTATCTTTGAGGATCAAAAATGCTCTTCTCCGCATCATAAGTCAAGCTCAAGGTGCTTCTGTTCATGGTAGACAAACAATTGACCAAATTTTAATAGAAAATGAAAGTGTGGAAGAGATGAGAAGATTGTGTGGGCAAGGTTTTGTTTGCAAATTGGATCTTGAAAAGGCCTATGATTTAGTGGATTGGAGTTTTCTACTAGAGGTGCTCAGAAAGTGTGGTTTTGGGTTGTTTGATGACTTGACATTACTTAGTTTTAGTAAATGGAGTAGTAAAGGACTTTTTCCCAGCATGTAGGGGCTTGAGACAAGGTGATCCATTGTCCTCTTTCCTTTTCACATTGGTTGTTGATGTTTTTAGTAGACTTTTGTCAAAAGCAGTCAAGGTTGGATTGATAAGAGATGGAGATTAGGGTTAAATCAAGTTTTGATTACCCACCTTCAGTTTGTAGATGATATCATAATCTTTTGTGAGGGGTGTGATTTGTTGAGGGGAAGGAATATGAGAAATCTAATAACCCTCTTTGAGAATGTCTCAAACCTGAAAATAAATCTTGAGAAGAATTGTGTGGTGGGTCTAAATGTAGAGGGAAGGGAGTTGGAGTCTATTGCTGCCTGCTTAGAATGCCCTATTTCTGCTTGGTCCTTGACCTATCTAGGACTTCCCCTAGGTGCAAATCCAAAGGAAAGTAGGTTTTGGAACCTAGTGGTAGAGAAGTTTGAAAAAAGGCTAGTGACCTGGAAAAAGAACTATATCTTTCTAGGGGGTAGAATAACTTTGATTAGGGCCACACTTGCAAACTTACCCATTTACTTTTTGTTTGTTTTTAGGATACCTGTTAGGGAATTGCGTTTTTATGCGTTTGTGTACAGGTGGAACCTGTCTCCTGAAGTAAATTTGCTTTTTGATCCGTTTTTTTTTTTTTTGATTGGCCAACAAAGAGAGGGAAAGTAATGTGAAAATGTATTAGGGAAGCCCTCTTATGGACCATTTGGGAGGAAAGAAATGCTAGAATTTTCCAGGAGGAGAGAAGCATTGCTGAAATAAAGGATCGTATACTGACAAGGGTAATCCTTTGGCTAAAAATTACTGGTCTCTTTGCAGATTACTCTAGTGATGACCTTCGAAGGAGTTGGGTAGCAGTGGCCTCCACCTTATCGAAGAAAAATAAAACACAAGAAAGTTGTTTACCCTCTCTAGAAGGAGTTGTAAAGTTGAACTTTGATGGGAGCAGTCAAGGCAATCCAGGACCTTTGGGTATAGGAGGGATTTTGAGGAATAAGGATGGCAACATTCTGTCCTTATTCTTAGGTCCAGTGGGTTGTGGAGACTCTACAAGGGTTGAGATATTAGTTGTGGTACACACTCCTGATGTAGACCTGTCATCTAAACATCCTTCAYAGTCTGCATTTGTATAGGATTCTAGCTTTAGATTCTCATGATTTGAGAAAATAATGCCTTTGCCAGGGTGCTTTTTCAGATATACAAGTATTCTCTCAATAGCTTCCCAATGCTGAACCCGAGGTGCATGCATGTACTGACTCACAACATTGACAACTTAAGAAATATTTGGTCGTGTCATACACAAATAAAGTAGTCGGCCCACCATTCTTTGATATCTCCCCACATCCTTTACCAACTCACCATCCACACCATTAATTCTGTGATTTGGATCAATAGGAGTGTCTACTGGTTTAGTCTCCAACTTCCTAGTCTCCCGCAGTAGGTCAAGTACATACTTTCTTTGTGAAATGAAGATCCCATGATTGGATCTTACAACTTCAATTCCCAAGAAGTATTTGAGCTCACCAAGATCTTTGATCTCAAATTTTTACTGCAATGATTTTTTGAGATCATCAATCTCCTCCAGATCATTTCCTGTCACCACTATATCATCCACATACACAATCGGAATTGACACTAGAGCATCTTCCTCTTCACAAGGAGGGTGTGATCAGACTTTGTCTGTGTGTATCCAAAACGGATGAGTGCCCCTTTGAACCTCTCAAACCAAGCCCTAGGTGACTGTTTCAATCCATACAGAGATTTTCGGAGTCTGCACACCTTTTCTTTAGCAATATTTTCATAAAAGCATGCTGGAATGTCCATATATACTTCCTCCTATAAATCACCATTGAGGAAGGCATTTTTGACATCAAACTAGAACAAAGGCCATGAATAGGTGGCTGCAAGAGATAAAAGGATACGAACTGGACTCATCTTAGCTACTGGTGCAAAGGTTTCCAGATAATCAACACCATAGGTCTGAGTATACCCTTTTCTACCAACCTTGCCTTGTACCTCTCTATCTTGCCATCAACCCTATACTTTACTGTGAATACCCATCTACATTCGACTGTCTCCTTGTCTTGGGGGAGATCAACTATTTCCCAAGTTTGGTTTTTAACCAAAGCATCCRTCYCATCTTGCATGGTTRTTTTCCAYTCAGGTTTGGAGAGAGCCTCAGTAACATTCCTGGGTATAGACATTGAATCCAAGGAAGAAAGAAAAGCATAGTAGGAGGGTGATAAGGCACTGTAGGAAAGATGGTGTGAAATGCAATGGGCTGTACACTTTCTCTTCCCCTTGCGAAGTGCAATGGGAAGATCAAGGTCAGTGGGATCAACTGCAACAATGGTGTTAGGGACAGGAACTTTATCATCAGAAAACATAACAGGCTCATGCTCAAGAGGAATACCTGGAACTGTATCTGTCGAATCTGGAGTTTTAGAAGGATTGATAGAGAGTGGTGTGGGTTGAGGATGTGTGGAGTCAACCATAATCTGCCGATGTTGATATTTCTGTGAGGCTGCCTATAGTGGCTCAGGTAATGAAACTGGAGGTGCACGTGCTGGTTGAACTGATGGAGGCACCAAAAAAACAGGAAGATGAACAGATTGCGAGTTCTCCTCCCCAAAACTCTCCCCTTGAGGAGAACCACTCGAGAAGAAGGTGGATTCAAAGAAGGTAACACCCATAGTGACAAATCTGCTTTTCAACACTGGGTCATAACAGCAAAACCCCTTTTGGTTCTGAGCATACCCAAGGAAAACACATTTCTTGGCCTTGCGATGAGGGCCAAGAATGTGAATTAAGGAAACACAACCAAAAACCCTCAGAGGTATATGAAATGTCTCCCCATCTGGAAAAAGAAGACTAAATGGCACCTTAAACCCCAAAGTTCGTGAAGGAACACGGTTAATCAAATGCATGGCTGTAAGAACTGCATCTCCCCAGAACTGCATAGGAATTGAAGCACACACCATAAGACTCCTTGCTACCTCCACAATGTGTCTGTTTTTCCTCTCAGCAACTCCATTCTGTTGCGGTGTATATCCACAATTGTTCTGATGAATTACGCCATGTTCTAAGAGATACGTGGTCAGGTTCTTCTCAAAGTACTCTCTGGCATTATCTAATCTAAAAGCCTTAGTTCTCACTCCAAATTGTGTGAGAACTGTTAACAGGTGTAATATATGTACTGTTCACAAACTTAATACCCACAGGGGTATTTTTGTAATTCTGTAGACATATTGTTATGTACGGCCAGAATAGTATAAATGCAAAGCTTCACTCGACTGAAGCWAAGTTTTGTTGAGGCCTTAACTCAGTTGCCTCTTATTCTTCTTCCTCTTCTCCTTCTTCCTTCTTTTCTCCTTCTTTTCTTCTTCTTCTTGGCCTCCTACTCAACATGGTATCAGAGCAGGTTCGTCCAGGCCTAGAAAACAACTAACTGAGGTCTCTCTCCTTTGCTGCGAAGGAGCTATAGTACTGATGCTCAAAGACAAGGAGGAGGAAGCTTTTCTAGTGCTGTGGTTAGTCTTCATTGCCGAGTAGGGCTTTGCTACAAGTATGCTGACTGTTCAACTGCCTAGCACAGAAAAAGGGTTCGACTACATGTTTTTTGCTGGTAACTGGGTTGCTTCGGCTAAGAGGACTGTAGAAATCCATCCCAAATGTTCAAAGGAAGGCTCTGACCTGAAGGGAAGTTCGAGTTCATGACTGATGACTGTGCTGCCTATTGCTGGTACTGAGATTTTTTTTCTCTCTTCCTGTTTATGGCTTCTTGCACGACTGTTAATGTTCCAGAATCTGAGTAGGGACTGTTCCCCTTCCTCCGATTGTATGTTGCCCTAGTCTGCA
>NW_010729116.1:661745-703634 GCF_000365185.1 Nelumbo nucifera | reverse complement strand
TTGAATCTACTGCTGTCGAGTCCACTGTTGATGAAGAATGGCTCATTCCAGACATCGTCGCAGGCTCTGATACCATGAAAACAGAAACAAATGTTTGAAGATTTCTGTTCTAATTTCATTGAGAAGATCTGTACAAATATATACAACTTCTAAGAATCAACCTAGGAGCTATTCTAGGAAACTAACCCACTAATTTAGCCTAAAGAACAAAAGGAAACTAAATCACAGCCTAAAAAAGGAAAATAATCACAACCTAAATAAGAAAATAAATAACTAAAAAAACAGGAAAGATTCTGACTCGGATTCCACAAGGAATAATCCTCGCCATCCCTTTCCAACAAAAAGTTATGAATATAAAGCATCCAAGAGCATTATGTAAAAAATGTCTTGGCGATTAAGCAAGGTGACCCTCCCATGAGGCACCTTATTGCCTTTACTACTATGAAATATGAATAGTTCCTTTTGGAATGATGCTAGCTTGACCAAGGAGATGAAGAAAGTCATATTGGAGGATAGTATGGGAGCAGTGTTTTAAAAGGCATGGGAGGCATAATGCCCTGAGGCGTATGCTAGAGGCATTGACACCTCTAAGGCATACACCTCAGGAGCAAGAGGCGTATGCCTCATACACTTTTTTCATGAGGCGTGCTAGAGGCATATGCCTCATACACTTTTTTCATGAGGCGTGCTAGAGGCGTATGCTTCATGCGCCTCATGCACACCTCATATAAAAAGACAAAAAAAAAAAAAGAAAAAGGAAAGGAAAGGAAAGGGAAGGGAAGAAAAGATAAGGGGAAAGAAAGTGTTATACATCGAGATTCAAGCAGATTTCTAAAGACTTGATGATCCAAATAAGGTGGATAAGGAGATCTACAAACAGTTTGGCTGATGGTCTAGCAAAGCAAGGAACTCAAAGACAGTCTCTGTTTTTTAATCTAATGAATCAATTTTTGTGTTGCTGATAAAAAAAAAAGAAAAGAAAGTGCTATGCATCTTTTTTTTGATAAATGAGTAAAATTTTATTAAACCAGGAAATAAGAGTTACATGCAACCCAAAGAAAGGCACAAGATGCGACATTTCCTTTAAAGTTAGTTACAGAGTTATAAGTACAAAAGAAATTACACAGAAGCCCAAATTAAAGTATCTTGGAGAACCCCTTGTTTTGCAAGTGAATAAGCCATTGAGTTTGCTGATCTGCTTACCCATTGAACTCTAATTGTCATATTCCTTGTTAACCATTTAACCTTTTTGAGAAGATCTCTAAAACCCCAAATCACAGTGTCTGGATCCTTCAGCCAACCCACTATCACCTGGGAATCCCCTTCAGTGATTAGATGCTCTATGCCTAGCTGATTTGCAAGCTGGATTCCTTGTACAGCAGCAAGTAATTCGGCCCTTAATGAGTCTCCCACACCCGCAGGACCTGAGTACAAAGATATAATGTTACTATCTTTGTTTCTCGGAGCTCCTCTTATGCCCGAAGGTCCTGGATTTCCTTAGCTACTCCCATCAAAGTTCATTTTGATAAACTCCTCCCCTGGTGGCATCCATTCAACCCCATGTTTGCCCTTCCTGGTAGAAAGCATTAGCCATTGCTAACAAGATTCTCCATAGGTCATCAAAAGAGTATGCATCAAAGAGCTTTAGAGTTTTCAGCCATTGAATTGCCCTTGTCAGAATACATTCTTTAACTTCCGAGAAGCTCCTTTCTTTTTCACAAAATATTCTGGTGTTCCTTTCTTCCCAAACTGTCCACAACTAAGCTGCTCTTGTGCACTTCCACATAATTCTCCCTCTCTTTGTGTGCCATTCAAAAATAGACGGACTAAACAACAAGCTAGTATCAGATGGAAAGTTTCACTAAAAAGTGCTATGCATCTTCATTCTTCTTAATATAAAATATTTTAATTAAAAATAAAGAAAAATGAGATCCCCCTTCCTCCTCTTCATCCCCCTCTCTCAAGGAGGCTTACGCTTCCTGGTGTTCGGCAGGCTTATGCTTCTTATGTTCGGAACTATGCCTTATGCCTCTAGGTAGTGGAATCCCTTGTGTCACGCCTCCATGTTTTAAAACATTGTATGGGAGCCCCCATATATTGAATCTAGATAATGCTTTTATTCTTTATAATATATTTTATTCTATTACTTTTTTGGCAATTGTATACATCTTTTGTGAACCTTTGAAGATTTAACAATTGCGCTTAAGAATGAGTTTGGGGGGGTTTTATATTTTAAACTTAACCCTAAGAAGAATTAGTGCATTGGGTTGGCCTCACAGAAGGGTGGTTGGGGGTTATTTGTTCAAACCAATGTTTAGAAAACTGGACTGAATCGGCCGGTTGGACTGGTTGAATTGTGACTGTTAGAGAATATCAACCTATTCAAGGACCTCACCTAATAGCTTAAGCTTTTAGGTTGAATGATTCTTTGAGATGGTATCAGAGTAAGGCTATTGAATCTAGGCGATCAAGTTTCTTCTTCAAGTTGCTGAATCTGGGCGTAACAGAGGATTGAATCTGAGTTGATCGAATCAGATCTGCAACTAGTACAGCCCTAATTTTTTTCTTTTATTTCTTTCCTTGGTCATGTACCAAGTGGAAAACGAATGAACCTGAACCACTGAATGTCGGCAGACCCTTGTGAGGTTTATACCTCTTTTTGTTTTGGATCGTGTGATCCTGTACCTGTAGGTCATGGATGACCTGTTTTTCTCTGTTTGTTGGCTTGAGTTCATGTGTGTAAGGATCTCTCTTAATGATCAATACTATATTTACACTACTATTAGAAATATAAATAAGAATGTGGAACTTTCTTTTGACTAAAATACTCATTTTCGAATTTAGTCTCTAATTAATTGTAAGGTTTAAATTGTAAATTGAACTACTACTTTTCACCTCATTCAATTCCCTCTATTTAAATCTTACATTTCTTTAATAAATGAACAAAAAAAATACACCAAAAAGATAAAACATTACAAAAAGAAGAATCTAGCCAAGCAGGTAGGCCTGTCGATGATACTTGAAACTTCACAACTCAATCCGATTATTACATATTTGGATGAGGTGTTTATGAAATCATCATCTAGAATTGCCATGTGCACACTTATTAGTGTGTATTAAAAGTTGTAAAATATATGCCATGTCATCACAGTTCGACCTCCGGTTCAACCCCGGTTGAAGCTCTGACCCATGAACCTCTCCCTTCTCCGGTTCTATGCCCGGTCCGGTTTTCTGAACATTGGTTCCAACAAACTGAGGGGACAACTCCCTCACAGCAAGGGCAAGCAGGGGTTTTTTGAAGCCTGCCCTTTGAGGCCTCAATTATGCTAGCCTCCATGAAGGTAAACATTATCAAGAAAAAATAATTACAAAACCAATGATCAATGTATGCCGACCTGAGGGGCTACCTTGGAGTGGTTAAATCCGATACCAAATTTGACCTGTGTATGCCAATTTTAGGCGCAGTCTCAGCATCAGAATTTGCAGAAATGTGTAATGGGACATATTTTTGGCATTTCACTTGTATAAGTAGCTGATCTTAGACAACCCACAATATTAGTCTGAGGCTTTATCATTACTCCAAGCAATGGTCCCTTGGGTCCATATCCAGCCCAACCCTCCCAAGAACCTATAAAGCTTGGACCAACATTGGGTAATGGCCTTTTAGGCACTCATTTTAATGGAATGAAGTGCTTAATTTGGGAGAAGACCTGAATCTTTGATATACTAAAGACTGCATGAATCCTTTGAAGTACAATTTCATTTATGAAAAGAGTAGGCCTGTCCAAAAGAAACCGACAAGGAAGCAAAGAAAACCAAAAGGAAAAAAAAGGTAAAGATGAAAGATTAAAGAATTTGTAGCATATGTAGGGCTTAATGGAACAACCACAATGGTTACTTCTCAATATCCTCTCTCCAAATTTTCCTTGATATTGAGGGTCATGTAACTTTAGCTATGATATCTACTCAAATGATTGGTTTAGGTTGCTGCATCTTTGGTCTAGTCTAGTATTTCATCCTTTCATTTTTTCATGCGCTCAAAGGAATACTATGAATAACAATTAGTCTTCTCTCTCTCTCTCTCTCTCTCTCTCTCTCTCTCTCTCTCTTCCACCCCCCTCAGAATGCTGAAAATGATTTGATCTTTTGCAGGCTTGTGGTGGTTGCTGTTACCTTACTTATTGATGAAGATGTGGATATGCATGAATCTTACACATTTTGATTACCCATTGCCTGAAGGTGTACTGTCCATTCACGTAAGCTCTTTTACTTGATTGCACTGTCTACTATTGACAAGGCTCAATTATGAACCAAGAACCATCCAAGCTTCTTTAAATTGTTTAATGCACGTTTGCTTCCATTATCAAAGCATTCTATTGCTGTTTTACTTTGCTTTCAAGTTTTGAACTGCTTTTGGTGTAGCATGAAGTGATAGTATGGAGTGAAAGTCTGGCAATCTGAAAAATAGAATGGATGCTAGAAAATGAGTTTGTTAGTTATTCTTGTCATCTCATTTTCATTATCAGGCTTCAGATCCCAAGAAATTTTGCTAATTTTTGTAAAATATTAAAACCACATTGAAATTCAGTGACTTTCAATTTGTTGAATCATGTTGGTGGGTATTGTTGACAATTAATTGTGGATAGGCATATAAGTATGCCAATGGAGATGCCTATAGAGAAAGAGGACCAACATCTTTGCTTTATTGGCAATGCAGTTGGACAGTTCTCTTTGGCAAGACCCAACGGAAGCATCCTATCTAAATAAGATCTAATTTTTTTACTATTTAGTCGTTACTAATAATAGTATTATCATTACTAATATGATTATTGTGGTGTTTACGTTGATAATTTCTTGAAGTGAGGTGTATTATTGTGCAGGGTTGCCTTTCTGTTTATCTTCTTCTTGGTCTATAGAGATTTTTAGGCATTTTGACAAATTTGGAGATCTGTTAGTTTTCAACTTCTCATTGGTTGAATCACAGATTTAACAAGTGGACAAGCATCTGGATCAAACTAGAAAGTGGAGTAAATTGATTGGAGAAGTGTTCTTGTAGCATTGCATCGATGTACTTGTATGGAGAACTAGTTTCTTTTTTGTTTGGTAGAACTATAATGTCCTTTTCTTTTTCCTGTTTCATTTAATCCAATTGCTCTTGCTGCTTTTCCATTCATGTCTTTTGATTTACTTCCCCATTGAATTGAATGGAAAAATGGTTAAAGAGCATCAGTCAGCCGGATTTTGTTTTTGCTGTGCAATTTCCCTAGATTCTACTATGTCAGTTAAAAGTAAAACACATTTCATCTCCAAAGTGGAGGCTACTCATAGAGTTATTCTGTAGAAACTTAATTTTAAACAACACCAGTATCAAGGAACACTGGTATTAAGCGGTGTTTAGGAAACCAGACCAGACCGGCTGGTTGAACTGGTTGAACCATGACCCAGGACTCTGGCCGGTTTGGTCACACCCCAATAACTGTATTTGTTAAAAACCCAGTGAAAACTGGTTGAACATCCGGTTTAACAAGAAAGCCAGTATTGGTCCCAGTTTCATGTACCGCCTGGGTCCTTAAATAGTTGAAAATTTAAAACGTATTTAACAAGTCTTGAACCCATGACCTCTTGTTTTTATATGTTGTTTAATTACAACTAGTCCACCTCTTTGTTTATATTGATTAATGACATTTTGTTATACATACTACTTTATTATGTACGTATTTTAAAGGAAATGTAAATTAAGAAACTTGAACCCTAGTCATTTGTTTTAAAAATTAAGAAACTTGTCATCCATTCACCATATATATATACACATACGACCTGTAGTATATATGTATATACCACGTCATCATGGTTCGATTCTGGATGAACCTTTGACCTGTGAACCTCTCCCCTCTCCCCTCTCTGGTTCTATCTTGGTGGCATCACATTTTTCACTGTCTCACTTGGTTAAATGCCTGAGGAAGCAAGGTAATAGTGCCTTTCTTTCCACTCAGGGCTTTGGTGCTTATAGCCTTGTGATACCTTTGCCTCAAATTATCATATACATTCTGTGTTTGACATGGAAATGACTTCTAAGTAAATATTTTCTTCCAACTAAAGTAAGCCAGTGCTATGAATGCAATGAGGCAACTCATAGATAAGTTAATGTAGAGAACAAGCATGCAATAAAACAATGATAGAACATCTATTTACAGTCTTTGTCTTGCAAAGATAGGAATGGAACCCTGGCTGATAGGGAGTTACAGCCTTTGTTTCTCAAAGAAAGAGTGTGGCCTTATTTTTTTTTTTTTTTTTAATTTGTCCCTTGTTTGTGGTAACTCTATATTGGCGCACCATTGATTGGAAGAACACTTTGAAAGAATTCCTGTCTTCTTTTATCTTATGCCTTCTGTCTTATACACCATCAACCAACCATATGCCATCACAAATGTGCTCAACCTCCTCAAAGAAGATTTTCTAACACAAGATGAAGACCAACTGACCAACAAGTGTGGACCCTTGACTCCAGTGGAACCTTCAAACCTTTTATCATAGCCCATGAACCTCTCTCAAAATCCCATCCTATCCTCTTAAAATCCGTTTGGGAAGATCCTTTCACCTTCTAAATTAAAGGCTTTTTGCTGGGAAGTCTCTCTCAAGCTCATTTATATGCGTGAGATGCTTCAAGGAGACCAAACTGGTTTCCGTCCCCTCACGTTCGTTTCTTCTGTTTCAAATATGGGGAGAACATCTATGATCTATCACTTCTTCTAATCTTGCCCCTTCATGATAAAGATTTGGATTGAACTGCTCCACGAGGAATACTAGATCTCTTTGCCCTGCAAAACTCTCCTTACAATTTCTGTTACTTGTTAAAAAAAATCCTTGAATCCTTCACAAGCAAGAAGAGGCAAGCTTGTGTGTGTTTGTGTTTTTCTTTTTTTGGAACACCAGAGCAGCAATTATGTGGAGCATTTGGAATAAGCGTAATGAAAGATTATTCAACAAAAAAGCTTGAGGTGCACATGCTCACAGATAACATAAAAGTTAAGATTGAGCAATTAGTTAATGACGAGAAGTATTCAAAGGAATCTGGATAGACTACATCCTTGGAGGCTAGGATGCAGTGTTAAGCTATGTGCCCTACAGACAACCATCACTAGCAACTTGGGAGAGTTCAACTAGGATGCAGGGTTTATAATTTTTTTTTCTTTTTTTGGTATTTGGTGATACGCACCTTGTGGACATGGTTTTGAAAATTTGCAAATGATCCGATCCAATCCAATCTTATTTGGTCGAATTCCAATCAGTCCAGCTCGGATCTTCGTATCAGATTCGGATCGTCCCCTATTTGATCCGAGAAGATCCAATCTGATATATATGTTACACACACACACACACATATATATATATATATACATATATATATATATGTGTGTGTGTGTGTGTGTTATTTATTTATTTATATTGCATTTTTATAAATTTGTTATATTATTTATTTTTTAAAAAACAATATGATGAAAATAATTAAAAAAAATACTTGTATTTTTTGTTTTTCTTTATTTAAATTGGTATATTCTATTGTTCTTTTAATAATTTATGAATTTTTAAAGAAAACAAATTGGATCAGATCATATCAGAATATCTGACTTCTTGATTGGATTTGAATTCGGATCCATGTCTATCGGATCTGCAATTAACAATGTTGGATTGGATTTGGATATACTTTGATTTGAATATGATATGATCCGTTTGCATCCCTAGTTGGACCGGATTGGACGGTGGGACCAGTTGGCCCAAGAACCATCCAAGCAATCGGTTCCGTTTCACCCTAAAATCGTTCATAGGCCAAAAACTGTTGACTTGGTCAGTGATCCTTGACTCAGGTAGTTGAACCATCGACCCAAACAATGGTTTTGGTCATTTTTTATTTTAATTACTTTTTTTATATTTTTTAATATCAAAACAGGTCATCTATTCGAACTGAACAGTCAGACCATTTGACCTGCAAACCGATGGCCAAAATGGTTCAATGTCCAGTTTTTATAACCAGTTAACATACCAACTGAGCCACCTTCAGTTGGCTCTATTCGTTTATGATCTGACCCATATGATTCCATCTGATCTGATGATATTTAAACATTTACATTTATGCCTGTATTCATATAGAATTAATACGTATCTGTTTTATTTTTAATAAAGAAGGTTTAGGTCTCATAATTCATATGATCCATTTTTAATTTCATAATTCATGATATACGTATCTGTTTTATTTCTCTAAATAACATATAATATTCTGGCCATTTTTAATTTCATATGATCCATTTTTCATCCCTAATGCCATCTATCCACTAGACTAAAATTTGGGCCAAGTGTTACCATTTTTAGTTTTTTACCCTTAAGACTTTGTTTGGGAATAGTGCAAATGTTGGGCCAGTGAATATATGAACTTTGGTTCAATTTTGCTTGTGTTTGATAAAAATTTATTTGTCTTGAAAATGACAATAAACATAAATTTCAAAGCATTTTTGCAATTAAAATGAGAGTAAAGTTTGCATCATGAAGCTTTTGCACTCAAAGTTGGTCAATGTAAAAAAGGTGGATTCTAATATTGGGATTCGTGTTTGTAGTTATCACAATTAAAAATCGTTTGGCAAGAGTATAAAATTATCAATACAAAACTAAACCAACTCTACGTTTAGTTTGTTTACAGTGCAATGAAGTAAAGCCTGAAGAAAAATTAACTAGATTCAAAACAAATCTATGAGATGGAGAGCAGGGCTGTCATAGATTCAAAACAAATCAGCTAGTCTTAACTATTAAATTAAATCGAGGAAACCTAGACAAAACGTGCAAATTCAATTGTACTTCTATATTCTTCACCATTTGCACAACTGAAAGTTCTCTTTGCAGAATGGAGGAGAGTTTTCACAACTGTTCAACACCGTTGTGTTTGGAAGCGAGTTACCTTGTCAATTAATTAAAAATATAACTACAAGAGCTTTCCTCTTATCAATTATCAGCACTATATACTCCCTCCATTAATTAAAAATATAATAAAATCATAATTTTTTTGTAGATAATATAAAATCCATAACTTAGGTAATACAAAGGTGCTATTCTATTGAAGGGATTTTGGAACTATTTATATTGTTAATGTTGAAGCCAAGGTTTTTAAAACCGATTCAGAGAATGAACCAGTCAGGGGTCCGGTTCCCGGATCGAACGGTCCAATCATTTAAACTGAATGGTTGGCCCGTTTTGACAAAAAAATAAAAAATAGTCAAAGCTATTCGAACGGTTCAAATGGTTAATTGCCTGGGTCAGCGGTTTGCTGACCAAATTCAACGGTTTTTGACAAAAATCTGGTTTTGGGGAAAAATGGAACTGGTCACCTGACCAGTTCCTAGTTTTTCCAATCTGACCGTCCAGTCTGGCCCGTTTTTAAAACCATGGTTGAAGCACAAGATTCAAATAAGTCCAGGGATCAAGTAAGCACATAGGATGATGAGCACAGAGTAAGCACTTAGAAAATTTTTTGACACCTCTGCCTTAAAATATCACCAGTCTACCCTCAAAAAATATTAAAAATAACTTTTGGCACAGTTGTCAGAATACTTATTGAGTTCTCAATGACCATGCTTACAATGCTGTGCCTACTATATCCAGACTTCAACCCTCCCTTAAGGATGGTTATGGACCGGGCTGGGGCCGGGCTTAGATCCGGACTTGAAAATATTATATAATATGAATATAATAATATAAATATTGAATTTGTAGGATGGGCTGGAAATGTTCACCCCTACCTGCCCTATGCACATGGGAGTTCTTTCACCCCTACCATTTTTGGCCACACTAGGTCGTGGGCTGAATCATGAATGGTCTGGTTTGACTGTTCAAGTCACTCAACTATAAAATATAAATGTAAGAAAAAATTACATCAATGTAATAAAATAAATTAACAAAAGTTATAGATTGGAGAGTAGAAGATTAAGGCTACATTTGGCATTTCTTATTTTAAAGACTTATTTCCTTGTTACACTTAAAATGTCCATATTAATAGAGTTTTTAACTACAGAAAGGAGATAAGTCCTTAAAATAAGGAATGTCAAATGCAGTCTAAGACCTCATTTGCATTTTTATGTAAATACTGAAACCTTTCCTCTCTTTTCAAAATGGACTGAAACCTCCCTTATCAGATGCACTAAAGGTCATATATAATAGAGGAGTTAAAAAGTTTAATATACCCTTATGGGCTGAATTTTGAATTAGATTGGTTTCTAATCAAATTATAGAAAAAAAAAAAACCCATCTTATAATTTTCAACATCACAACTATAAGAAACATTTTTTCAGAACACTATGGCCATTAAAACCAGCCTACAAAACAACTATTAACAAATATACTAAAAACTCAAATAAAAGACATGCTAATACTCCGTTCAACATCCAAATGCAAGAAACATCAACTTACCATCAGTTGATGAACCACGAGTTTCATTGATGAACTTCATGCCAATCTTCTTAGTGAGGGGAGGTCTTTGTCCAGTTAAGTTAAACACAAGGGACAACAGGTAAAGGGAATATAAAAGAGAAAAATTAGGTTTTAAAAATATTTCACCCACTCCTCATGATATCACATGCAAACATCTTGGCAAATTGCTAAAGGAGGGGAGGTTTCAGTATTTACAAGAAATGTGAATGGATGTTTAAGTCTTTTACCCGTGTAGATTATTAATTGAGTGGAGAGAGAGAGAGAGCTGTCCAATGCAATTCAAGTCTGACAAAATTTGTCTCTATAATAATTTTTTCTCTTGGCCTTATTGTGCTCCCTTCAATGCTTCAATTTTGTATTCCATCTCCATCCCCCTACCCCACACACATACAAAATAGGCTTATATTTGTGCGACCTCTTCTCTAAGGATGGGATATTTGCTGATGTGGCAGTTGTTTTTGTTTTCAAAAATAAAATTAACCATGTTGTCCAACATCCCCTCTATGATCATCAGTTGATCACTATATTCACCAGCTTAGTATTATGGATGAATATCCTTCTCAAGTTCTACATGAATGATTGAGCCAGATACCTAAGCTTTAGAGCCTGCTTGAGAGAGCTTCTTGAGAGGGCTTCTGCATTGATTGATGAGCTGCTTCACTGGAAAGTAGATTTTGAGGCTTTTGTAAGAATAATTCTGGATTTCCGATTTTTTAACAAATACAACTTCATGGCATTCTGGGTTTAATTCTCAGCTCATTGAATGCCAAAAGCCACTGCATGAACTGCATGAAAGGTCTCCCAAACGGGCACTTAGTATTAACAACCCAATCCAGCTTAATAGTATTGGGGTTTAGATTAGAACCAGTATTCCAGTGCATGATTCGAATCACTGAAAGCCCCACTTGCAATAATTTTATATAGAGAGGTCTTCTCCCTCGTGAAGGGATCATATCTTTGCTTGTTATTTATTTGGCAAGGGACAATATAGGGTGATTGGGCTGAACCAAAGTTACCCAGCAAAACAAAATGGCTTTTTCAGCCTCATTCCCTCAGTGGCGTAGGATTAATTCTTTGCCTCAACTTTCTAGCTATAGCCTTCGAGGGTGACTTGTGAAAAAGCTGCAAGGAGTGGGTGGAACTAACTTGCACGTTGCCACATGAGAAAGAGTTTGGCATTAATAGAGACATATGGGTTGGGTTTTCCCCATAGCTCTGTCACGAAGAAAAAGACATCTTGGGTGGTACCATTTTGGGTTACTAATTCAACTTTTCACACAGGAAATTGGATTTTTGGAAAATCACAGAATATTTTCAATGTGCGATTGGATGTTTATATAAAAGTATCATTTACTTTGGGGGTAGTACACTTTGAGTTTACATCTCCACCCCACAATGCCCCACAGAACATCGATCTCCGCCGTGTATTGGGAACATCTCTCGATGATAACATTATTGGTTCTGATATTATCATCGAGAGATGTTTTCAATACACAGTGGGGATGTGCTGTGGGGCGGATATATGAATTTGTACACTTTAGGGCTTTAACTTTCACTTGCTACAATGAGGTACCCCAACACTCGAGTCCAAATCTATTAATTGACATTATGATGAGTGGTAAATTTATCAAAATAATGGTTCATGATTTGAGTAGTTGAGAGAATTAGTATAATTGCAAAATGATAGAAATGGACATGATTAATATATAGATCATTATGTTGGTTCAACGCCATGTTCATTCAACTTTGAGAAAGAAAATGGGCAAGGGAGGATTAAGAGTTAGGGTTTTAGAGACTTAATAATGAAGAAGACAAGATGTTCTTATAAACCATGCAAATGATAGTTTTGGGATTTTTATATGTTTTAAGGTGCACATGACATCATATGCCCTAATGGTTAGGCATATAGGATGCCACCTCGTAATTTTCCTTAACTAAAAAGAAATAAGGCTATATTGATTAATAATTATGCTTCAAACAATCACTATTTTGAAGAATGAGTTTTAGGCAAAAAAAAATATTATTTTTTAGCTAATTTTAAGCCCCAAAAAATAATTAATTCACAAAATTTTCATAAATTGAAATAAAAAAAAAAATCAAACTACAAAGTCCATTAGAACTAATTCTTTGAAAGTATGCCAAATGCAGCCTTATGTTTTTAGATCCCTATTTTCAGTACTTTGTTACTCTAATACACCCTGAATCTTGTAATTTTATATTAACTATATACTAGTCACCTAAGTGTAGCTTTCAGCTTAATTTGTAAGCCAAAAAGAAAATAAAACTGTTTCTCTCAGCTATTTAATTATTGCTTCCCTTGTGGCTTTTGTCTCATTCCATCCATCTAGTTTCCAGCTCATGGGGCTCCCACATGAGGAGTTTGCTGTCTTCGAGTGAACAAACCACCACGTTACCCTAATATGGTAATTAAACTCAGAAGGTGTGTCGGGCGTTAGACTACCATAACTTCATATCTTGCCACCTGGCAACTTTCACTTGGCCGTTGATTCGTATGTTCATCTACAGCTCATCCCTGCGTGCAATGTTCCTGGAAGCTGCCTCTGAAAGAGGTCCCGTTGTTTATTGCTTGCCTTCAAATGTTCATTAAATCCATCACCATGAATGGTTTTACTGGAATGTTGTTATCTGGGGAAGGATTCCGCGGGAATTGTGGAAAATTTTGAAAATTCTTCAAAGTGTCTGTTTGGGAGGCTTTCACGCAGTGGCTTTTTGGCTTTGGGAGATGGGTTACATTTTATATAATCTATAAGCAATGTTTGGTGATAAACAAGAAATGCCTAAATTAGCTGTGTTTCAGCCAAAATGACTTTCCCATTAAGCTTCTTGTGGTTTCTTCAAAGCTTCAGCCCTCCCAAATGGGCTTAGGGGTATCGAGATTTGTTCCTCATGGAATGCACCTTACAGCACATCCCACCGTGTATTGAAAATATCTCCCCATRAAAAAAATACCTACAAGCATGAAAGATTATCCCGATCGATGTACAGCTGAGATGTATTGTGAAATTGTATGAAAAGCACTTTGTGAGGAACAGATCCGGACCTGACCTAGGGCCCTGGTGTTTGGATGGAGATTGGAGATGGGACCTAGATCATGGGTGACAATGACATGCATGTTGAATTGTTGATTATGTACATGTTGACCATGTGAATATGGTTTTCTTGAATGTGGTTCGGGGAACAAGAAAAAGTAAGAGTGTAAGGCTCAAGTGGGTCCAGTTCCAACTTTGAACCGGTTTAGATTTATTGGGAGTTCACATCAGCTCCCCAGAGAATGCGCCCCAAAAATGTCCTACATGCACATATCAGCATGCATTGAGAACATCTTCTGTAGTTATCATTGGGAGATGTTCCCAATACACAGTTGGGATGTGTTGTGGCACATTTTTGGGACGCATTCTGTGGGGGGGCAGATTTGAATTCATTTATTGGAACCCAGTTAATAAGAGRTTGAGTTCTGGACGTTCTATTCAAGATACGTTATCATCACCATCATCATGATCTAATCCCTACCCAATTATATGGGGTTGGCTACATAAATTCTATTTTGTTACTGTGTTTGATAAAAGGGCAAATGCTGAACCAAAATAGAAATTGCGCTTTGGTTCGATTTTATATGCATTTTGATAATAAAATGTTTTTTGTTCTACTGAAAATGACAATAAATTCATTTTTTCCTAGACATATTTGCATTTAAAATGGGAACAAACCTAAGCATTCAAAGATGCATGCATAGGAAGGAAAGATGTATATATTCTTTATCTTTCCTTTGATTTTGAATAATAAGATTCACTCAAAGTTCAGGGGGCTAAATGTCACTGCCCCAAATGAGAATCTGAATCTCCTGCTCATGAATGGTGACATATAAATACAGAAGATGTTCCCAACTTACAGCTGTAGTGTCCGGTAAGTAGATGTAGATAGGATCCTTGTGGGTAAATGTTTATCCTAAATCTTAATCAACATTATTTAGTTATTACACATTCATGATTAAAAACACTACAATAACAAAAATATGCAATAATAGAAACCAAAAGATAAAATAAAATAAAATAAAAAAGGGTACAATATTTAAAGACACATGTTCTAATGTCATAACATGATATTTAGGTGTCGTTTGGCAAATCTTTTTAGGAAGATTTTTTGACAACGGAAATGGGTCAAAAGATGTAACAAGCTTTTGGGTATTGTTTTTAATGATCTAAACCATTTGATAAATATCCTAGTCTATCATGATCTATAAAGCTATTAAATGAAAGATTTTAAGTGTTGAAATATAGATTTGAAGCTTCTAGATTTACGGTCATTTTGGGCTTTCATGAACTTTGATCTTTCTGGCTTCTTGYCTTTTATTGCCAAATAGACCAAGTTTTGATCTTCCAAACTATGAAAAATCTAAAAAACCACACGAAAAGATTTTCAAACACCTTTATTCGTCAAGTCAACGAATCAGGTTTGATATGAATTTGTCTCAATCTAATCCGCCGATTGAATGGAGAGGGGATAGCAAACCCGCCCCACCCCATTCCACTTTATATATGGTACACCCATACTCAATCGACACTATATGAATTAATATTTGAAAGCTGTAATGTCAAGGGATCGGATTCAGCAGAAATCCACCCCAACTCGAAACCCGATTCAGATGGATCCAACACTAAYCATATAGGGTCCATCCATGCGGATTTACCACCTAACCCGACCCACCAACATCTTCAGTTACCTTTTTGATAATGATTTGCGTGGAGGAGGAGATTGAGGTACAAACATGCTCTCCGTTGTATATACAAAAGAAAAGTCAGTTTGGAGCCTTCTGTTTAGCTGAATTAGGTTAGAAAATTCCAGTCAAGGTCACCCATTTAATATTTGAATATAATAGTACAAAGCCATGGAAAAGAAAACAGAAATAGAGAGAAGAAATGAAAGAAAGAAAACATCGTAGCAAAATTTGAGAAAACCTTATAGGACTCTCCCTGCCTGTGTGAATTAACATGTCACATCCTCTCGACAGCCCAGGCTGTCAAATGTGGACAGCCAAAGCTTTTTCGCAGAGTTTTCTTGTGAGTCCAAATAAAACATGAAAACATAACCAAGCTGGTGATTGTTATAAATTTAAAACACCAAATGATATRCTTTTCTTTTTTATAATTGGTGTGTTTGTGTTTTATTGGAGGGTTAGAAAAGAAGTGTTTCCGCTGTGCTAACTAGAGGTATAATTTGGGTTTGGTTGGGTTGAGAATTTGTTAAATTYTTAATTGGTTCGAGCCCTAATCCAAATAGAATATAATTGAAATTCTTCAAATCAGGCAATCCAATTTAGAAGCTCTATGATAACAGCTGATGCAAATTCACAGCCTCAAACTGTCCACTTTCATAAATTTGTTCAGTACTTTCATCACACCGCTCATATGGAACACTGTACTGCCATTTCAGGTGGGTGGGTCCCCAATTAAGTAGGTCTCAATTAGGTAGGTCCATAGATAGTATTCCACTTTGATAGTGTGAGATAGATTTATAAGATAAAGAAGAAAATGAAAAGAAGGGAAATTGTATGCCTAGACAATTCAAYATGTGCTCTTGAAGTCAATGAATGAATTATAACTTATACCAGACTTTCATCACATTTTCTGAAGTGGGAGTAGGTCATTAAATGTTGTTGCAAAGCCTAGAAAACTTCTGATTCCTCAACCTAATTTATTGAAGGTATAAAAATGGGATAAATTATCTATCAAAAAGAAAGAAATGGAATAAGTGCCTGCTTGGCTAGTCTTTTTTAGAAGATCCATTCTAAAATTTGACAGTTAAAAGATATRGTGAGATTTTGCAAATACATCGTGAAAGATCAAAGACTGTGGTTGAAATCTCTTTTATAGATTTTCAAAAAGAYCATAAAAGTTRGAAGACCGTTTGCTAATATGATGAAAATATGTGTTGTRTATATATGAATGTCTAAATGTGCATTTTATAGTTATGRGYCCCACGTGCAATCACAAAAAATGGGYCTTATAYGCAARTTCACCTATGCATATCTTCCACTATGGTCTATAAATATTTTTCAAGGTGGACCCCTTACATACCATTGGTGGACATGTATGTGGGGTCCATGTGTGGATGTGTATGTTCCCACATACATTTTCTAAGGTGGTCCCTACATACCGTTGGTGGACAMGTATGTGAGATTCATGTGTGGACATGTATGTGGGGCTCACATACATTTTCCAAGGTGGTCCTTGGGGTGAGCATTCAGTAAAAAACTGAACCAAATAAATCGAAATTTTAAAAATTGAATTAGAAATATGAAAACCGAACTAAAACCGAATTAAAGGAAAACCGAAATTTTTTATTCAGCTTTCGATTAAAACCGAATTTCAAAAATATATATACTATATTATATATTTTATATATCATAACATATAATATATAAATAAATATTATGAAATAAAATTTTATTATATTATATGTTAATATATATATATATAAATATATTATATATTAAATATAATATGTTATATATTATATATTATATATTACATGCTATATAGAAAAGTTTGGTTAATTTGGTTTTTACAATTAACCAAATTTCTAATTCTAGAAATCAAAACCGAARCCAAAATATTTAAAAAACAAAAAACCGAATTGAATTAACCAAAAACCAAAATAACCAAACCGAAAAAGTCGAAACCGAAATTTTCAGTTCAATTTTTTATTTTAATTGAATAATGCTCACCCCTATTGATCCCCACATAATATGTAACTTGGGCCCCACATACCATTGGTGGTCCCACTTACACATTCAAATAATTTTTTGTCAAAAGATAAATCATTTTCTCCCAAGCGTGTACGTTGTGCCACACGTTTGAAGAAGATGTGGAGTACTAAAAGATTATAAAACCTTCATTTGAAGCTTCCTGAAAATAAAAAAAGGCGCAAACTCGGATTGCTTGCGTCTTTTATGGGCCGGAGCTTTTTTTCAATAGATTTTTCCATTGCCAATCGAAAAAAGCCTAGAATTTGGGCTTMCAGACTTTTAATCAGTTCAAAACCCGTGCGAAGAGACTTGTCAAACTCGGCCTCACTTAAAATCCCTTTCCAAAGATTTCCATTTACAAATCCACACATTTAGCTTAGCGTCAGTCATGCAAAGTGGATGAGACCCAACTGCAGTACTGCACATCAGCACATGCTTGCTTCCCTAATTTTCTCTGTGGTCTCCAAGCTTCAATATCTTGTTTGGACAAGAAAGCGATTGGACTTTCTTAACACGGACAACCTGCTTTAACTTGTGGAAAAGCTTAAGCAGGATATTATATAATGTTTTGTGTTTTTGGATACTTAAAAAGGTTAATGACTCATGGATAGTCAATAGGAACAAAACCTCTGCTGTATATTATTCAAATGGTTAATATATATATATATATATATAAAGCTTTTTAATTAAATCAAACTGGACTGTAACTAAGACTTTCCCCTTTAATATAAAGAATTCTGAATTTTGACTAGAGTGAGACCCTTATGAAATTGATTATGATTTTGTTGCATGTGAGCTACACCTTGGCTTTTATGTAATGCATTTGGATAAAAACTATCATAATGGGTTTCTATTGATTCCTCCCCATGAGATATTTTTATGAMTTTGCACTGTTGTTAAGATAGTATAATAACTATCAATAATAATGGCCATTATTAACCATTTTAATAATGGAAGGGGGGGTTTGATTTGAGTCTGAGAGCATCCACTTTGTGCAGAAAAACATGTCAGATGTTAACTCTATGGTCAGTATTTAACCCCTTCCAAGACCCTGGAGACCTTAACACTAACWGTGCGTAATAACCATTTATATTATTGTCATTGTAATAAAATTATATTTGATTAATATTTAAATTGACATAAAAATGGTATAGAGATGGATAGGATTGGAGTAGTCGATACATGATCAACCCAGAGGGTCCCTTGTTTAATGGGTACTTTGAAGTTATCATATCTTCACTTGGATAAACAAGAAATATTATTCAGAGAAAATCTTAATTGATTAAGATTAAAATTTTTTATTTTTTTTTAATTATATAAACTTTTAAGATTCAACAATACATCCCATCAGATATACCATATTATATTGACAAGCTCCCAAATTTTTGAGATTTTGACTATTTTGAATTTTTTAATAAAACTCTAGAAATCAGCAAACAGTTACATCTTTTAAATACCAAATATCAATCTAACAGACATTTTAAGTTTTGACAAAAATGGTGCTGGCTTGTTACTTAGAATCCTCCAGAAATTAATGGCATTAGGTACCCGAGATCCGGGAACTAGTTATGACAACAAGGCTATGACACGACAGTCATATCAGAGATTCAGAGAGCTCACAGATACGGTCACGAAATGAAATTAATTATCTTTAGTTAAGTGGATAAGTTATTAATGGCTAAGAGCCTAAGACAGTGCTTTGATGGAATTTTTTGACTTGGCTTATTTCCTCTTCATCCCTCTTTTTTGACATGCCTGATTGCTTCATCTTAAAGTGTGATTTATGTTGTGGTTGATAATGGTAATTATATTATTAATGAACTTTGAAGTTGTGTATAATATGTTTATATTTCTGTGGGCCCAGAAACCCATTAAATTGACTTGGCATCCCAAAGGTAACCCTATGAAACTATCTCAACTACCATCAAAAGACCCAACACTTTGGCTCAGTTTGAAAGGAGTACAAATGCAAATACAAAACCTTAGCACTATTTTGTATGTATTTATATAGTATATATTTGCATTTGTACTCTTCCAAACTCAGCCTTTGGAGACTGAAGATAGCCTTCCAATGACTGACTGACAGCCCATTTGGGTTCTCTGGATTTTTCACCAAATATAACTTATAAACTGTTCATGTAGGATTCACCTTAAAAAGTCAGAAGTTATTCCTCTTCAGCCCTTCTAAATGGGTACATAATTAATGGCTGAAGTGGCTGAACTGAATGATTTATTACCTTATCTTTGATGATAAGATAGTTGTAGAACGAAATATTTAGGGGTATAATAGTCAGCCTAACATGACATTAAGCCAAAATAAGCCATTCAGTTTTCTTCATTTTAACTATTACCAAACAGGCCTTAGACTTCTTATCCCTTTTATTGGGCCCGCTAACCTTATAATATTTCCCACCTATTTGGAAGTGTTACCACCGAAGTGTAGAGAAATCTTATTTGAAAAAGTGCTTCAAAATAATATATTAGCTTGTCTTTGGGTAGCAAAGATATAAAAAGAATTTTTTCTTTTTCTTTTTTCTTTGGTTTCTTCTTTTTGGAGTTTCAGCCTTGAACCCAAAACTTTAGTTTTGAAATTCAGGTTAATCAACAGAAATGACCGAAATTTCAGATCTATGTTTCCTCTTAGGCAGTCAGATGTTGCATTGTTAGGGCCCTCAAGGAACCAATACCCTAAASGGGGGCTGTCAAGAGGAGGTTAAAGTGATAAAAACAGCCTTTTTACCATTGGTTTTAAGTCTTAACAATTTAAGGGTATCACATCAGAACCTTTTATTGTGAGATGAAGGTAGGCTAATTGGCTAATTGAACACAATCCCACTACGGTTAGGGAAATTAGGGCAATAGAAGCAGCCCTTAACTGTAGGGGTGTCAATTGGATTGGATTTGGTCCAATTCGATCCAATCCAATGTGAGTTCATTACAAATGGACCAGGTTCAATCCAATCCAATGAATATTTTGGACTTTTTTGGATTGATCAAATTCAATGTTTGGATCATTCAATATTTAAATTTGTTTTAATTTAGATTGATTTCAATCCAAATCCGGTCTATTGACACCTATATTAATTCTTATCTTATATTAATGGACCAGATATTGACTAAATTCAATCCAATCAAATCCAATATAAATTTATTATGGATGGACCAGGTCTAATCCAATCTAATAAATATTTTGGACTGGTTTGGTCTAATCCAATATGTCTTATTGGTCCATCCAATCCGCCCAAATTGATTAACCGGTCCATTGACACCCTTATTTGACTGGTTATCAAACCCTTCAGTCTATAGGATATGAAAAATTGGCAGTTTGATGAGATGATTGTACAAGAGGGGATGAACAACAGTTAAAGTTCTAAAGTCTAAATAAATAAATCCCTTTCCAAAGGATTCCTCCCCCCTTAGTCCTGTGATTTATCAGGCAAATTGAGTAATCTTTCCATTGTGATAGCCTCACCATCCGGGAGGCTTTCATTCTTAAGCCTTCTCAAGAATGATATCACTTTCAACCTCTACTTCAGAAATACCATTATTGAGGCAGAGAGACAAACCATCATGAAGAGCCAAGCATTAAACCTCTATTTGACTATTAGTTGAAAATCACTTATAATTAGCATAACAGATACCCTTTATTTACTGTTTTTATAAAAGAAAATACTGTTAATTGTATTTATTTTTCTTTGTTAGACATGTATTTCATTTATCAAAGAAAAAGCATTTCCCCGAGTCAAGAATCGTCAAGTCTATAAATTAACAGATACAAATGTAAGTAATATATTGTAAGGTTCAAAATTTCGTCACGTATCAGAGTGTATCAATTGATACATATCGTATCGGACCCCTCCAATATGCTTCTACAGTGTTTCGGGTACCACCTATTTCAGGGGGTAGATGGGCTTTAAACCAACCCCCCTGAACAAGTTTCAAAGAAAAACATTAAAAAAAAAAAAAAAAAAAGAAGAGCGAGCCAAGATACAGTCCGATATGCCCTTACTGATGTATCGGGCTGTATCGATATTTTGAACCTAGATATGTTGTCAAAATAATTCATCTCTAAAGAAATAATAAAAATTATTAAAAATTTCATCCTAACTATAAAATTGGTTTATTCGACTGAGTAGAATTGCTCAAATTTGGATGAGTCAACTTGATTTCTAGCTAGTTATAGAAGAACAAGTCCCCTAGCTATAAAATTGAGTGTGCATGTATAATTCCCATCTTGCCCATGGTTTTAATGTCGTTGAAATTTCATGAAGATTTTTTTTTTCTTTTGGTTTGGTGAGTGAAATTAAATTAATCAACTCTTAGATCGAAAAGAATTTAAATGAAAATTAGTTTCAAAATTCAATACATTCTTATAATAACTTCAACCCAATTTGTAAATAGTTTATAAAATTTAGAAAAAGAAACAAAATGTACATAACTTTAAGTTAAATAGGGTATGTATAGAAGAAATAATATAACCACATATTAGTTTTTAATGTTTGTTCATGTGTGTGTAATGAATTTAAATTTAATTGCAATATTTGGAATTAAAATGCCGATATTTCATACAACTAAAATCCATAATTTCATGGTAAGAGGGTTTAATTTGTGATGCAAAATTTAGGGGAAATATTGAATTTCATTGACTCATGTAGGAGACAGACCTCTCAAACATTGCTTTCATAAAAATAAAAGTTTGGCTTCCTAACTTGGTAAGCTATTGATGTTTGTCTTAACCTCACCTTCTAAAGCATTATATATGACATAAACTAAAGTTGTCTTTGGGTCAAGGTTTAAAGTATCGACACGAATTAGTCTGTATCGGCTGATATGTATCGTTTTGGGATCTTTTTGATATGTCCTTATAGTGAGTGTATCAAGGGCCTGATCAGTTCAGGGGATGGAAGAGACTTAAACCGGCCCCCTTGAACCGATTTTAGAAAAAAATAAAGAAAATAGTATCGATTTGCCCGATACGCCCATACTGGCATATTGGACATATCGATATTTTAAACCTTGCTTTGGGTATATGTAAATATTTATGCTTTATCCTAATTTAGGATCCATTTGGGAGAATTGTAGATTGAGTTGCTTTGAAAAAAGCCACTAAAAGAAGCTTTAGTGAAAAGCCATTTTTGGTTGGTTGAAACGCAACGTTTTCTTGCTTTCCAAGGTAGGTCCCATATAGACAGCCTATGAGTTACATATGGTGAAAAATCTAAAGAGCTCAAATCGGAGCAAAGATTAATTGAATGCAATGGGACCCGCACGGGTCCCATATGGGCCAAAAGCTGGTTTATGAAATATTTTTTTGGCTTTAAATTGTTATGTTTTCGAAAAGCAATTCTGACCAAACACCTAAAACACATTTTAGTTAAGCTGAATTTGGAAGGAGTGTAAATGTAAATATGTAAAGTATAAAACCTTATATTTTATATTATTTTGTATGTATTTAAGCTGTACATATTTGCTTTCCAAACTGAGCCTTAATTTTTATTTCTCACAGCCCAAATTCAAAAAGTGTTATCCAAACAACACAAACACCATCAAACCAAAGATTTCATATCAACGGTCAAGGTTATTTCCCTCAAATATTCCCAACAAGTGCAATTCTAGTTGACAACGACTCCTAGCGATTCTTGAAAATTTCGCGCGTTAGCCCTACTGTGAGTGAGAAGATACTACAAGGCACAAAGGTTACCAATGTGTCTCGCGTAAATTACGAAYTAATAAGGGGCATAATCGTCAAGAAGGACATATAAAAAGGACGCAGGCAGCAGGCTCTCATAATCCGGAGCCTCCGACGTGGTGGATAACGTCAACCGTCACAAAGAGAAAGAGTACGAGAGAGAGAGAGAGAGAGAGATGGGTGTCGTCCTCTTTATCTCAGTCCTCCTTCTCGCCGTTACTTCTTCCGTTAATTCCTGCTCGCCGTCGGACCGAGCAGCTCTTCTCGCCTTCAAAGCTGCACTGAAAGAGCCTTACTTGGGTATCTTCAACTCATGGACGGGCAATGACTGCTGCAACAACTGGTACGGCGTCCACTGCGACCCAACCGACGGCCGAGTCGCTGATCTAACCCTACGCGGCGAGTCAGAAGACCCCATCTTCGAGCAAGCCGGGAGGTCCGGTTACATGACCGGAACCATCTCTCCGGCCATATGCAAGCTCGATCGCCTCACCACCCTCATTATCGCCGACTGGAAAGGAATCAGTGGTGAGATTCCCGCGTGTATCACTTCCATTCCTTACCTCCGAGTCCTCGATCTCATTGGCAACAAGCTCACCGGAAAGATTCCTTCTGATATCGGAAAGCTCCAGCACCTCACTGTCTTGAACGTTGCCGATAATCTCATCACGRGTACAATCCCACCGTCGCTAGTGAACCTCGCCGGACTAATGCATCTCGACCTCCGAAACAACCGTATCACCGGTCAGATTCCTAGCGACTTCGGCAAGCTTCAAATGCTCAGCAGAGCTCTTCTGAGCCGTAACAAGCTCTACGGCCCCATCCCGAGTTCGATCTCTACAATTTACCGACTCGCCGACTTAGATCTGTCCATGAACCAGATCTCCGGCACCATTCCCGAATCTCTCGGCAAAATGCGGGTCCTATCGACCCTGAATCTAGACGGCAACAAAATATCCGGCCAGATTCCGACTAGCCTGTTGAGCGGTTCCGGTTTAAATATACTGAACTTGAGCCGAAACTCGATTGAAGGAGACATACCAGACGTTTTCGGCTCGAAAACGTACTTCACGGCGCTCGACCTGTCGTACAACAACTTGAGAGGTCCGATACCGAAATCAATAATCTCCGTGGCTTACATCGGCCACCTGGATCTCAGCTACAACCACCTATGTGGCCAGATTCCGGTGGGTTCTCCGTTCAACCATCTCGAAGCTTCGTCGTTCATCAACAACGATTGCCTCTGCGGCTCTCCTCTTCAAACCTGCTAAGTGTTTCGGCCGAAATACGGATTCGGAAGTATCGGTATCGGTCTGAAGCTGCCTCTCTCTCTGTATTATGTTTAATCTATAGTAAATTTGTAATGGATTTTTAAATTATGCCGTGATCTGGAAAACGACAAAACCAAAGAGGGTCTGCCCTGCACGTGAGAAACAGACTCAAAGACAGTAATCAGTTTATAATGAATAGTTTTTATAGTTGCCTTTTCTTTGTAATTTTTTTATTATTCAGGAATATTGTTGGAAACGAATGAAACGTCAAGGGTCTTCGTTGTAGTTTTACTTACACGAGTCGTCTTTGTACTGTTTGTTTACTAAAGTGGGGATTTTTCTATAAAAAGAAAGATTAAGAGGGGCTTTTTTTTCAATAAAAAAAAGATTGCAAACAGTGGCCATGTGGTAAAGTAATAAGTTTGAAGTGGGTTAGGGTCCGTTTGGTTTGTGGGATAGAGGTTGGGTGAAATGAGATTTCAATTCCCATTCCTTCCTGGCAAAATGGCCATGTCAGCACAATCTCATTTCAATTGATAAATAATTAAGAGTCTATTTGATACTTTGATACTGTGACTGCTCAATTAATAAACATTTTGTATCAATTTTATCTTGGAAAAAAAAAGAGAAAAATGGTTGATAAACGATTTTTGATGTTATTTGACATCTAGGAATCATAGATGTCATTAAGTGTCATATAAGCTGAACAGTAAATAAATCGCTTTGATGTGGGAGAAATATTAAAATAAAGCTTATTCTAATGGATGGCTTTCATACAAATCAAGATAAACATTTATTTAATAAATATTTTACCAAACAATATCTTAAAATAAATGACTATGTGACAATGAACCGGTATCATTTTACAAATAAATGGCAATGAAAAATGGGTGATTCTGATTTCGATTTCAGAATTCAATTCCAATTCCTATTATGATCACAAACCAAATGGACATTCAAAAAAGGCTTGTTTTAAGAAGAGATAAGCTATTGTGTTCGATCTTAACCGTGCAAGGCTTCAATCAAAAGTGAGTGGGTAGTACCCAAATAGATTTTTCGGATGGCTTTGTGTCAACTGTCAAGCCAGACAATCTCAATCACATGCTAGATTTTTCAGAGTCGGATATGGACAACCCGGAACCATCAAAAGATGTTTACCAAGAAAAAAAAAACCATCAAAAGATGGAAAAAAAAGGAAAGGAAAAAACATAAAACCTTTTCATCTGATTGCCCACATCTTACCATGTGTTTACTGTACAAAATGAATTCACATCTGCACCCCACAAGGGTGCCCCACAATGTCTCATAGCGCATTGCTGCCATGTGTTGGGAATATCTCTCAATGATAATATCAGACCCAATAATGTGATCATTAGAAGATATTCTTAATACAAGGCAGGGATGCGCTGTGGGAGATTGTGAGCGCCCCGTGGTGGGGCGCAGATCTGAACTCGTACAAAAATATCAATTCATTCGCTCCCTGGGAGATGGGGAAATAGTTCAGTGCTCAGTTTGGGTCAAGCGACGTCAAAGATATTATCACAAGTTCGACTCTCAAGGAAGATTCAGGTCCACTGTTGCTAGCTACTAAATATTGCGTACAATCATTTAGCATCGAATTACAATATGCCACGTCAGCCTAATGGTGGACCTTACGTTCACAAGGTTGGTCTAATATTACGGCCTCGTTGGGAAAACATACATAAATGTAGGGGTGGTGCAATTCTCACGGGTTGAGTCGGGTTTAGGGTTATCCCATGCCCAATCCTAAGGCTTGTTGGAAAAATGGGGTCATTGTAACTTTGGAGGAGAAGCTATGAGACGCATCTGAAGACATTGTTTTTAGAACATTATTTGCCCCCACTCAGTGAAAGAGAGAGAGAGAAAGTGGATTTCGAAAATGTGTGTTTTTGAAGTCTGATTCATGCTCCTTAAGTAGTTTATGAAGAGATATGAAGAAAATGTAGGTACTGGTTCAGAGAAGGCACCTTGAACAGTCACAAATTCAAACATTGTGACTGTTTAAAAAGTAGTTAACAATTAATGACTGTTAACTTTGAATTGTGCYTTTTGATCACACCCGATCAAATCGTGACCGTTGATCTCATCAATGATGATCAACGATTAGCATCGCACCAAAACCAAAGCCGCACACACATGCATGCACGCACGTTGCGCAGTATCAAACCCCCATACTCTCCTCTACTATTTCTAAGGAGTGTAAATCAACTCCTATTAAATTACTGAAAAACAAAACTTATAATTTTTCAATGTGGGACAAGTTCAAAACTGGGTTTTGAAAGAGAAAAGCTAATTTTTCAATCAAGTGTGTAGGTGCAATTTCTCATGTAATTGACCAATCAAACCCATTAGATTTAATCTCTTATGAGATTAAAATCCAACAAACTCTATTTAGTTTGTAGGATGGGATGTTCTCTAGTTAGTTTAAAGGGAAATAGAAGGATTAGATGAAAAAAATGTGGGATGACAGATCTCAAAATGATGGAATTGGGGCTGCACCAAAACAGTGTGACCCCGGTGGAAAAATTGAGAAACCACTATTACTTCCCCTTCCCCATTCAAACCCAGAAGCAGAGTAGCGGTGGCAGCACACCCTCTCAGCCACTCCCTTCCTCCCTCTCTCCTCTCTTCTTCTCTTTCTTCTTTCGTGTTTTGTTTTTCGCAACACTGTTCATCGTCTTCCCGACAACGAACACAGGAAATACYAGCGACAGTGACCGGAGTATACCAGCGGCGATAACCGAAGCACCCCACAACAGCGGTGACCAGAGCACTGTCATCGTCTTCGCAACACTATTACATCTTCACTTTCCGCTGACGAAATACTATTCGTCTTCCTCTTGGTGAAACAGAGCACCCCATAGCGGCTATTCGTCTCCGATCATCCTCTGTCACAGAGAAAGTGCGAAGAAGGGGGGGGGGACCACTGCACGGTGGCCAATTAAGCACTGGCAGAGGGGGGACTATCAGTGCCGGAGGATATCTTCAAAACTTCAGTCATGGAATTCTCTGTCTCTCCCTCCATCTTCCTCTTCTCTGTTCTCCCCTGTAACAGTGTTTTGCTATTACTTTCCCATATATAAAACCAAACAATGGAAAGGTAAACTTTTACACTTTCCTATCCCATCCCATCTTTTCCCATCCCACCCAAATTTTCCCGCAAACCAAACGGGAGCATAAAGCTATGTTTCATTTGAAGGAAAATGCAGGGAAAGAGAGGGAAACCTATATAACCTTTCCTGTCTTTCCCTTCCTTTCCCTATCTTTTCCTTCAAACCAAACATTGGCTAAAGGCTCAGTTTGGAAAGAGTACAAAAACAAATATGTAGAGTGCAAAACCTTATATTTTATATTATTTTGTATATATTTATACCACACATATTTGTATTTGTACTCCTTCCAAACAGAGTCAAAGGTGCAAACCTCATTATCGGGTCTTGCACAACACAAAAGATTAAGCTTAAATTTATTAATTTAGAACCCAACATCATTTGGGTTAGCTTCAGGGTTAAGCTTGGTTAGTCGAGTTGGGCAGATTTTTTTAAGCCCATTTAGGCAAAATTCATTAAGGAGAACTTAGAAAAATATAATCATCAAGAAACTCAAGGCATATCGACCAGGTATGCAACTTATGAATTTTTAAGTCATACTTAGTAAGAATATGACTAGCCTTGTTGGCACTCCAACGAATGAATTTCACTAAATCGTAGTGGAAATAATGAAGAAGAGATCTACAATTGGCAATCAATTGTTGAATTTTGGACGAAGTAGAGATAGAGTTCTCCAATAGAGCCTGAATAACAACCTTGGTGTCACCCTCAAAAACCACCAAATAGAAACTCAAGGCATATCGACTAGGTATGCAACTTATGAATTTTAAGTCATACTTAGTAAGAATATGGCTAGCCTTGTTGGCACTCCAATGAATGAATTTCACTGAATTGTAGTGGAAATAATGAAGAAGAGTTCTCCAATAGAGCCTGAATAACAACCTTGGTGTCACCCTCAATAACCACCAAATAGATACCCAAATCTAAACAAAATTTTAAACCTTCCAAAAGCCCCCAAGTTTCCACTTCCAAAGCTGACATCGGGGGGAGTCGAAGAGCTCTAGCATAACAGAAGCCCCCAAAACAATCATGAATTATAAATCCTACACCTGATGTATGAAGATTCAAGGCACCATCAAAGTTTCGCTTAAAGAAGCCCTCTAGAGGGGGTCTAGTCCAACGAGCACTTGCATGGTTCATGCCAATAGAGGGGGACTGACTCACACCAGGCATTTTGATTCTATATGTTGGAAATTTGGGCTCATGAAAACTTGGAGGAAAAGCTCTGAGGCATGCCTAAAGACACTATCTTTATAACGTTATTTGTCCCCACTAAGATTTATTGAGTTTGTTGTTGGGTTACAGGCAAATCTGTTCCCAAGATACAACAAAGCCTTGGGCAAAAGTCTACAACCAGCAAAGTTGAAGATTCTTTGAAGAAACCTTTTGTGAGATAGTAGCAGATCAAACAGAGAGAGACAAGAGCGATTTTTGAAAAGCTTGTGTGTGCATTTGCTTGATTCACGCTCCTTAAATAATTTTTGAAGAATCATGGAGCAGAGGAAGGTGCTGGTTCAGAAAAGGCTCATTGAACAGTTACAATTTCAAACATTGTAACTGTTAAAAAGGTAGTTAACAGTTAATGACCGTTAACTTTGAATAGTGCCTCTTGATCACACCTAATCAAATCGTGACCATTGAAACATCAACAGCAGCCTCGCACCAAAAGTCAAAGCCCCCCTTCGTGAGCAAAGTGCGCTTCTAAAGTGCCTCATTGCACCGCACATGTGCGCGCGCGTTGCACGGTAGCAAGTCTCCATACTCTTCTATTTAGTTCTAAGGAGTGTAAATAAACTCCTATTTAAAAAATCAAAACAAGTTTTGTAATTTTCCAATGTGGGACAAGTTGAAAACTAGTTTTTAGTAAGAGAAAAAACTATTTTCCAAGACATGTCTACATGTGTTTTTTTTTATGTAATTAATCAATCAAACCCCATTGGATCTAATCTCTAATGAGATTAAAATCCAACACTATAACTGATCTCAGAAATTTGAGCTTCCGCACTATCAACCACCTTAGGGATCTCATAACGGAGATTGTCAATTGATACCTTGCATCTTGCCTTCCACATATGCCAAAGAAAGATAGCACCTCTAGCCAAAACAAAAACCACATAAGAAAACATCATCAATCTTATTCCATTCCCCTAAGCATTGAGTCACTGAGAAATTATCGTCACTAACCCGAAACCCTAGAGACAATRAAAACCAGATAGCCCTCGCTCAATTACACTGGAAGAAGAGGTGGGTAAGGGATTCCTCCTTAATCTTGCACATCAGACAAATACTGTTAATCATCCTTGATCTTTTGGCAAAAAGAGCCTTTACTGGAATCATTTTATGAATACATCTCCAAATGAACAGATGAACAGGAGGGGGGATATTTTTCATTCTCCAAAAATCCTTCCAGGTAACTCCATTAAAACCTACATGGGATTCGGATGATTAGCCCTCCTACAATTTAAGAAAGGAGTATGCCTTAGCAAAAGTGAGGTTGCCATGAGTAGAGAACCGCCATACTAGAGAGTCATCACAAGTTTCAGCCCTTTCAAGAAGAGTGATGTTAAGGATTATGGTGCCGACCTCTTCCCCAAAGGAGTTAAAAACCACCCACTCCTTTCAAAGGAGTTAGTTAGATTGGTTAGGTTTAAAATAATTAATGTATATATTTTTATATAATCATCTTTTATTGGACATTATGACCCAATTTAAGAGTAGAATTAATTAAAAATATATACAAATTCCATTTATAAATGTACACATATATACTTTATACATATGCACATGTAAATATAATTAAAAAAATAAATATTTTTATGGGAAAATTCCCGATTAGTACCTTGTACTTTGGCCTAGTGTCACTTTGGTCCCCAAACTTTAAAACACGACAATTCAGTACCCGAACTTTCAAATGTGCCAATCCAATACCTACCGTTAACCAATCGTTAAGTGGCATTTGAAAAGACACATATGCCCCTCAAGTGTCATCTAATTTTCTTTATCAACCATCCAACCATTGATAAAACATGAACAGTCCCAAATCCTTGACTCTTCTATTCAAGAAAGTTGGGATCACATGTCAATGGGCATTCTGGTGACCCCAACTTTCTTGAATAGAACAGGGAAGGATTTTGGATTGTTCATCTTTTGTCAATGTTTGGATGTTTGATAAAGAAAAATAGATGACACTTAAAGGGCATTTGTGTCTTTTCAAATGCCACTTAATGATTGATTAAACGATTAGTTAACGATAGGTACTAGATTGGCATAGTTTGAAAGTCCGGGTACTGAATTGTCACGTTTTAAAGTTCGAGGGACCAAAGTAGCATTTGGCCCAAAGTATAAGGTACTAATCAGGAATTTTCCCTATTGCATATATATGCACTTTTTGTTGGGTTGAGCCTAGAATGGGTCAGGCTAGGCTTAGGCTATCTAAGGCATCAATCCAAGTCCAACCCAAGTTTAGATCAAGCCTAACTTGTTAGCCCCTAACCCACCCTATAGCCCAAAAACTAAGGCCCAACCAACGCAAAAGCTCAAGTTGGTCGGTTGGATTCGCCCAAGTTGCACCCCAAGATAAATCATGTTCTTTTTACACCAACCACTTTTTCTAGGTAAGTTGTTTGTTTTTCCTTTGTTACCACTTTTACCCTTAGTTTTTGTGTGTTGGTAGGGAGCATTTTAGTCATGCAATGGTTTAGGGAAAATCCCTGAATAGTAACCTAAACTTTGGGGGTTGTGTCAAGTTAGTCCTCGAATTATCAAACGTGTCTCTATAGTATCCTAAACTTTCATTTTGTGTTTAGTAGGTCGCTACCATTAGTTGACCGTTAACGGCCATGTGGAATGACCAAATTTCCCTTCATATTTCGAGAAAGAGAGAGAGATTTTTAGAAAAAAGATAGTACTGCCCTCATCTAAAAAAGGGTTTATGCATCAGAGGGACACACTGTTCACTCAAAATGTTGGCTTTGTTCTGAGGTTGCAATGGTCACCACTAGTGTTCGAAAGTTTCCTCCTAGAATCCATTCCAATTGAAAGCCGCATCTTCCTCCCTCTTCCTCAACAATGCTAGCCTAAGCCCAACACCACTATGGCTAGGGCAACCTGCAAAGCATTGCAAATTTGCAACTAGTGATTGTTTTTAAAAAGCCGAKGAAGGGTCTCGATTTGCTTTGGCCAATGATTCTTGTTCGAATTTTTTCCAATAACTCAATTGAATTCGCTACTCAAGGTACTGTTCACCAATCGGCCAAATCCTTTAGGGAGCTTCGTCGTGGAAAAACCCGGGTTGGTCTGGGCAATCTACCAAAGAGAGGACAGAGACCAATACATGGGCGGAGAGTGGAGGGGGCTGTGGGTGTCCCCCACATGGTGATTGACTCCAATTTCAATGGTTTGTGACCTGTGACGAGAAAAGAATCATTCAAACTTAGCAAAAATCTGATCTCCAATCAATGTTCCTAGAATCCATTAGAAACTGCACTAATTCAATTTACTCTTAATTTTATATTTTTTGTTAATGAATGGATAAGTAGTGCTTCCCCTCTCTCTGTTGGGTCCTTTGTATCTTCTGACTTTTGATGAACTTTGGATGATAGAAATTGTGGAGTTGAAGCCTATTGCAGAAAATGATAATTGATGAGGAGTAATTTAGTCCTCTAATGACATCATGACACGTGGTATTACAGGACATTTGGGTGACACCTCGACACCACGTAAATAGACCACTTTGGAAACTTCGCAACCGCATCAGTAACTTTGGCACCACCTCAATAGGCTAAACTACGAATAACTAGGCATGACCTTAGGTTGATGTAAGTGGCGACCTACTTCCACCAGACTGCTCTASCCTCGGTTAATGACCTACCTGACATGCCAAGCGACCTCCCCTTTAAGTGGTCAATCACCTCCAAATTCCCTAGGACCATGATGCCACATTGGAAGAGCTAGTTATCACCCCATCCATTTCAGATGAGATTGGATAGACATTAGCTATTTACACGGAATCCACCATCAGGCATGGAACCACCTCTAAACCAAATGGGTTGGAGATCTCAGACGTGTTAAGGCTCACGGCAACTCGCCTATATAAGGGCCTCACCTCCAACCTCATGAGGTACATGCTATTTAGCATTCAAACTCTCTAGATCTCTCTCTCTTGCTTTCTAGCTCTCAAAAACTCCAACTCGCTTACTTAAGCATTGGAGTGCCCACACTAAATAAAAGTAGCACAATTACTCTAATCTTCTCTCTTTCTTTGAAGCTCGACCAAGCAACCTACATAGTTTGACATCAAAGTTGTCCTCCAGCAAGGAGCTACCAGATAGCACACCATCAAGAATCATGTTGATGATTGTGTCAGCATTATCTTATTCTATTCATACACTTAGATTCAATCTAGGAAACCACTTGCAAAAATTCTTAAGTGACTTTTCTTTCTTGAGTGACAAGACCCTTTGTTTYTAGCCACTTGGGACTTCTTTACAATGCCATTAGAGCTTGGATCTGAAGACATGTTCGAGGTCTTCATTGATTTCTCTTCTCATCCAAATCAATACCGATCTGGATCTCCATATTCAGCTATTCATAGGAATCTTGAGCCTCAAAACTGATGTCCAAGACAAGAAGCCCTAAATAAAATTAGGGCTTTTTCGCTCAATCCACCTCCAAACCAGATATTCACTTGAACAAAGCCAATCGGAGCAAGAAATTAACCCCATTCAAATAAAATCACCAGCCGGGGGAGATTAACTCTGCAACGCTATTAGAGATTCAACAAAGAAATATATGCCAATTTTGGCACTTTCATTGACTGGAGCTCTTCATTCAAAGGCTACATATCACAATGGTGGACGGGGGAGTCTGAACAGGGGATCATCGTGGACTACGGAGCTTCAATTGTGGCTCACGATAGACGATGGAGCCTAAACGGAGAGCTTCAATAGTGGCTCGTTGGACGGAGAGCTTGAAGATGAAAGCTCATTGACAAAGATATTGAAGATGGGAGATCGTTAACARAGAGCTTGATCGATGTTTGGTTTCCCCTTTCCTTCTTCCCTTCCATTCTTTTAACACTAAGATGCAATGGGCAAAATGGTTACAAAAATATGAGAAAGGATAATTTTTCCATTTAAAAATAAAATTATGCACACTTGATATCACATGATAGTGTTGATTGACGGCCAACTAATGGCAGGGACTGTTAGACACAAATTGAAAGTTTAGAATACTATAAAAATACGTTTGAAAGTTCGGGGATTGACTAAACACAACCCCCAAAGTTCAAGGTACTCTTCCGAAAATTTCCCTTTTTAAGTAACTTCTTCTTCCATACGAAAGTGAATAAACCACTTATGTAAAGAGTAACACCTTTAAGAAAGTGACTAAAAAATTTACAAAAGAAATGTATTTTTAAGGACTTTATAATTTTTATAAAAAAATGAATTAACTTTTTTATTGACCAACTTTTCCCGAAAAAAAAATGGAATTTAATGTCTTGGTCTATCAGATATTTCATATACATTGGATGTGAAAGCAAATGAGATTAATGTCTTGAAAGCTAACACTTAGACAAGTCATAAATTGTAAGAGATTGAGAAATAGTTTTGTCGATGTACTTGTCTGAGCTTGATTAGAAGGCGTTGATATCTGAAAACTACCGATGAGATGCCCCATTTCGGGGGGATGTGGRTCGGTGAGATCCCGTTTTGTTATTTGTTTTTTGAATGGTTGTGATCTTCGAGTCGTCCTTGTCGTTGATTCCAAAATGATGAGTTGGCATTTTTGCTGTAAGATGTTTGGACTCGGTGTGCAGCATGTTACAGTGATTGCCTCATCAGTATCAGTGGGACCCACCCGCCTGTGAGTTGTGTGTGATGGTGAATTGGTGATTTTCGTGAGCACATGGACTTGGGCCTTATTAAATGAATTCGGGCCCCATTTGGACTTATTTAGGTCTAGGGTTCATGTGGTAGAGCCCATGGTTTCAAGCTACAAACCTGCAAGTAACAATCACCCATCGAGTCGAAGTAAATCTCTGTTTGGATCGACGGAATTTGGGGAGTCAACTTGTCCACGGCCCACCCTTATTTGGCATGGCTCTGCTATTTGGTTTTTGCTGATTTTGGTAACATAATGGATTCGGGTTATATTAGATAGGGAGTATTTAGAGCTGGGAAAGGTGTCTGATTGTCCGAATTCGGATTCAATGATCTGAATTCGATCAGTTTATATATATGGATCCAATCCAATCTCATCTTAAGTAATTCCAATTCATGTGGTTAATGAAATACAATATTGAAGTTATTTTTGATTCATTTAGTATTTATATATGAAAGTGGGGTTTGACGCAACGGTTGGATTGCTCCATTTGGCACAATGTATCTGTATGTATAAGTGTAAGGCTGCGTACATCTGTCCCTCCCCTRACTCTACGTTGGTGGGAGTCTCATGCATTGGATTGCTTTTTTTTTTTATTATTATTATATAACATTTTGATAGATTTCAGTGTAATTTATTTATTTTCTTGCAATATGAATTCCATTGGAATCATATATAAATACAATGGATAACTTCAAAATTCGAATTCGAATATAAATAAAACAAATTTCAATTACCTATATCTAATTCGATTTGATCTATTTGCATCCTAACAATTTTTGTCTGCACTTTGCAGCCTTAGRAGGCATTATGGCTGTGTTGGTTTGAAAAAATGTAGGAAAAGGAAAGAAAAAGTATTTTTTTTTTACCAAATACAGCCTAATTAAGGGTTGAGTCAGCCTTAGTTGGGTTTTGGTTAATGTTTGTTAGACGGATTGGATTGAATTTGATATCGCCATTTTGTTTAGTTGGGGCAAAGGCGTGTTTGGATAACTTCAGGTCAAGTTCTGGCTAAGCCAAACCATGCTGAATCCGAACCCAAAACCCAAAAAACCTGTTGACAATCCTAGGAACCAAATTCTGGTTCATGATGCCAGGCTTGGGTTATTTAGGCGGGGTATCCCATGCATGGTTTTCAAAACCGGACCGGGCCGGATGGTTAGATCAAAAAATGGAAAACCGATTAGGTGATCAGTTCTGTTTTATTCTAGAATCGTTATTTTTCTAAAAACCGTTGATTTGGTCAGCAAATCACTGACCCGGATGTTCAAACCTTTCAACAGTTTGACTGTTGTTTTTTTTTTATTTTTTGTTAGAATAAGCCGTCCATTCGATTTAAATGATCGGACCATTCGACCCAGAAACCAAACCCCTGCCAGTTCATTATCCGATTCAGTTTTAAAAACTTTAATCCAATTTAAACATTTTTGAAAAAACATTCAAAGAGATTTGATTTGCTCCTTACAGTACATACAACTATGGATTGAGAATATCTCCGGTACATATATTTTGTCATTCATGGGAGCGATGTGCTGTGAAGACAAACCTGGACTCATTCAAGTAGAATCCATATAGACTCTGGTTTCTTAGTGCGTTTGAAAGGGCTTTCACGCAACGGTTTCTGGTATTGCAACTTTGCAAGGTAGGCCCCACGCGAAAAGCCCTTAAGCCAAGTTTGGTGAAAAACCTGAAAAGCCAAAAGTACACTTACATGAATTGAGAAATTGACTTTCTAGTTAAATTATTCTGGATAATTTCTCCAAATTGATTGATTCATTCTGGATAATTTCTCAAAAGTGGTTCAATAAATGCAGTTCATTCAATACTGAAGCCCTTCCAAACAAGCTCTTAATAGTAATAATGAAATGGTTGCAAGAAAACAACCACCTTATGGAGAATTGGGATCTACTACCCACATGCTACCAACAAGACACTACAGTTGTAGATATTCATGATGTGTAGAGTAACACATCTGGACTCCAACCACATTAGAATGGAGGGAGGGGTTTGGGCTCTTATTATTTGCCACCTGTCCCATTTTAAAAAATTGAGACCCACCATTACATGTGCCCAAACCAAACTATCCAGGCCAAATATCAGATCAAGGAGATGAATTTTAAGCAACATGATAATACATATGGATACTCTCTAAAGCTATTCTTGAACTTGAAGTAAAGCATTTCTCCATCTTCCAATCAAATGCACTAGAATTGAGGGATATAATCATCAACCCTGTGCTGAATTTTGGCCCACGTGATCTAGTGGATAGGAATCATGTGATTGTGGGCCCTCGTGCCCGAATCATAGTAGTGACAAGTTATGGGCGTCACAAACCACTGACTTTATAGAGCAAAGGACTGTTTCTTTCTTCACGAGTAAACTTGCCTCAAAATTAAAACCCCGTTCACACCTCCCACATAATAAAYGGAGACATCAAGCTAACAAGGTGGTGGTGGTGGGCCGTCGGTCTCGGCCCACTAAATTTGCACCAAGACAGTTTTATATAATCACTAGGAATGACCCCGTATTAAGTACGCAACCATTAATCTGAATTATTTCAATTTTTAAATTATTTATATTAGATATTTAGGTTAAGTTTTTTATTTGATTTAAAATATTTATCATGTTTTATCTAGAGAATAATCCCGTATTAAGGGGTATGTATAATATCATTTAATTTGAAATTTATTATTTAATTATAAAAAATTAATTTAGAAAAATTAACATGGTCTTACATCTTTGTAATTGACAATTTATTCTGACCTATTTTATTTAAAAATCACTATTAATTTATGTTATTTTTAATATTATTTAAGAGATTAAATGAGGTCTTATTTGTAAACAGTAACCGACTTTAACTGGTATTTACAATTTATTTGATAAATTTAAAAGCTAAATTAAGTTACGCTTACAAAAAAAATTAAAGCTAATTTATAATTAATAAACTATTTCATCTAAAAGAATGCAACTCACACCATTTGTATTAATTCTTTAATAATTTTTATGAATTTCATTTATTTTTATTTTTATCCATTTAATATTTTCAATATTTTTAAGTTAAATTAACTGTTTAATCGTTATTTTTAGGATTAAGATGCTACATATACGAATTTTTAGAGAGTGGAGTTATCACATTTTTAAGAGTAAGAATTTAACCTCTTCTAAAATTCTATCTATTGAGATTTTATAATGCCACGTATCTTTCTAAGTCTTCATCACCACTCAAGTAACGTGGACGGTGACGAGAAGTGGGCCCATATCTGATGGTTTTTGTTTATTTTAGTGGAAAGGATTATATTGAAGATGTATGCATTATGGACTGACATTGACGGTTGTTGGGGCATGAGGCCCACGACCCCCTTGGATAAAAGAAAGTGGCCCACTTCACTGACAGGCGCATTAAACTCCTTGCATCGAATAGCAACTGAAACAGTTGTTTGGCTAAGTTACGCCCATTGTACGTATATCACTAGTACTGACGCGTTTTCATACGAGTCAGTGGAGTTCCTTTTATACGCCACTGTGACGTCTAACCAACCAAGATTTATGATCTTCAGAGTCCTGAGATTGTCGAGGCAGAGGCTCATAAATGGAAATGGGGCCCATTAATATTTCATCGTGTGGCCCATCTCACCATTCAGGCTTGGGGCCATTATGGGTTCTCTAAAACATAGTTTTTAAACAGCCGTTGACCCAGAATGATGCGACGCAATCATGCTGTTTATAGTTGGAGATGATTTGGCCTACAGTAGACGACGGAGCTGGTTGATGTGTAGAGAGAGAATCAGAGAATCCGGGGGTGTTTATTCGCCGAGGTCTCTYCGATGCTTAAGTCAGTAATGTGCGAGYTTAAGGTAATTTAGAAAGCTAGAGAGCTATTAAGTAGTGATTGCGCATACCTTTGCCCCCCAAGGGGTGGGGTCTTTATATACTAGAGTCCTCGCGGGTTTTTCGAAACGGTTTCGGAATTCTTGTCGTGATGAGGCCCATTACCGAATTAACAGGAGAAAACGTCGCTAGCCGATAAGGTATATCGCTGCCATCTGAATCGGTCGGAGGAGATAAGGTTAGCTGTTATGAGGCATGATCCCGTAAAACATGGAATCTGGTGGCAAGACCTTCAGGGTTATCATGTGGAGGTCGGTCAATATTACCCGAACTAATGCCCCTTGAGTCCGACCTGTTACGAATGCCGAAGTGCCTAGTAACCGAGGTGATCTTGATGCAATCGTGCCCCGAAGTGAATTTGTCTCGAAGTGGATTTGCTTCCGAGGTGGGCCTGCCCCGAGGTGGTTCGGTTATCCAAGCTCTGTCCGTCACAGACTTGGGTACGTCGAGATGACCTGTCGTCTTGTCAGTTAGGTTGTGCCCATGTGTCCTATTACTAGGTCGGGCCAAATCGCCCTACATCAATTGCCCCCCACTCTCCAGGCCAGGGGTCCTAACCTGGTGCGGAAAGTTCATGACGAGCCAAGTGGATTTGGTTCGAGGACCGGGCAGCTAATCAGATGACTCACGGGTCAGATTTGTTCGGCCACCTGGCTCAACCAGAAAAACACAGGTCGTGTCTGGCTTGCGCCCGGACGTTACACAAATTATAAACTCCGCGGATGTCAAAAAATGTGCTAAACCGAATTTACCCTCAGGGGTCGCGTAGCCGGTTTTCTTAAGAGCCGTTGGATTGCTTCGATCTCGGCCGTTAGTTCTCGGACATAGCGGCTATAAATAGGAGGGTCTGCGACTCATTTTTTCCGCCACAAATTCTGCAATTAAGCTCTCCCGAGGTCGCGTCGGAGTCTTCCACCCCGGTTTTCTTTCCGTTTCCCACTTCATTCTTTGTTTTCGGTGAGTCTCCCTTCCTTAGCTTTTTCCTATTTTCCGATTATGTCGAGTTCTAGCGTAGATAGGCTGATAGATGGCGTTAGCGAGGTGGAGGGCGTTGTTGTTCCTGCTGGGGAAGTCATCCCACAACAGAGTGCCTCCCCTCTTTGGTCTTTAGAGGGAATCTCTGACCCCGAGGTTGAGCCATCTCGGCTCAGGGAGACCGAAGCCCAAGAAGAGGGTCCATCATCCAGGTCGGGGGCCCCGACTTCTTCCCGAGGTCGGAACCCTGATGACTTTGGGCCTTCTAAACTATCTTCCGATAGACTGATGTACTTAGTGTCCCACTATCGCCTCCCCGATAGTTTAGTCTTTAGCCTACCACTAGGTTAGTACCCTTGGGCTCATGATCACAATGAGCTCGCTGTTTTTGTGGAGCAGCTTGCGGCAGGGCTGCGCTTTCCACTCCACCCTTTCCTGATAGAGGTAATTAAGTTCTACAACATTACCATTGACCAGCTTCATCCAAACTCTATTCGGAATATTGTTGGTACTATTTCTTTGTTCCACTTCTACGACCGACCTCTAACCCTGGATGTCTTCAGCTCGATCTGCGCAATCAAGCGTAACTTAGCCTGTCTGCGCGGGGACGTTAGACAGAGCTATTATATCTCTCCCAGGCCCGGATTCAAAATCTTGCACGGCTGCCTGACCAATGTTCCAGCCTGGAAAAGACGATACTTCATCGTTCGTAACCCGGAAGGGTGGTCTTTCCCGACCCACTGGAGGGTGGCTACTCAAGACCCCGGGGTGTGCTTGAATGGGGAGACCAGGGCGGTGATCAATTCATGGAGAGACCTCGGGCTTGAGATGAAAAACTTCTTGGTCGAGGATGTGCTGGCGCGAGATGGTTTGAGCCCTCCTGGTAGGTTTTCTTTCGGATACTTGCTTAAAACACTCCTTAAGTTTTTTGACTAACAGTCTATTTTTTGCAGTTACAATACCAGAGGTCGATGCAGAGAGCCTTCTGATGAGCTCCCGGAAGGGGAAGAAATGGAAGGTTGCGAAAAGACTTTGTCRGGAAGTTGAGCCTTCGACGTCCGGAGCAGCCGAGGCCTTCGCCTTGGAGCCGATCTCTACTGAGCCCCCCAAGGAGGAGGCCTGACCTGTAGACCCCAATGTAGTTGCAGAGGAGGACCGCGAAGAGGGAGCTCGTCCCCAGGAACCGGAGGGCACGTAAGCTTCAGAGAGGCATGTTGTCGAGCCAGAGCGCCCCCTGCTAGCGAGGAAGAGAGCATTACGGACCATGTGTTCGCAGTGCGCAAGAGCCGGGACGCCATCTTTCCGAACAAGGTTGCGCGATGGGCTAACATGCCTCCGAACCGGCTCCTGGGATTAGCTTCCAGCCACTGCATGGTGGTAAGCATTATGCCTTCAGCTTCGCTCTCTCTTTCTTTTTTCTTTCTTTCTTTCTTTTTTTTTTACTTACCTCGATTTTCTTTTGATAGGTCAATTCCGCCCTTCATGCATTGGCTTGTCAGTCCACGATCCACTCAAAGCAGGCTCGGGACGCCAAGGTGGAGGAACGAAAGCTCCATCGCGAGCTGGACTTAGCCCGGGGTGAGGTACTTTGGGCAAAAAAGGGATCTCAGTGCCAGAAACAGTTGATTCTGGACCAGGAGGGGCAGATCTCCTCGCTGACCAAGGAGAATGCCAAGCACAAGGAGCAGATTTTTGYRATGGCTGCAAAGGAAGAGGAGCTGATCGCGAAAATGACCGAGGAGAAGGCGCGTCTTCAACGAGAAGTCAAAAATCTCGAAGCAATGGTTCAAGAGCGTACTCAGATCTTCGAGATCGCCGTCGAGGAGGCACGGTCAGAAGAGAGGAATCAGGCCATTAAACGCTTCAAGGAGTCCTCGGAATTCCGCGCTCTTCAGGTCGAATACGGTTCAAGCTCCTACCGCTCCGGGTTCAAACTGTGCAGATATCTAGTCCGGCAAAAGTTCCCTAATCTTGACCTCGGTACCATCACAATGGCGGGCTTAACTCCAGGAGTGGCCAAGGCAGCGAACGAGGAACCTGACTCATCAGAGGAGGAGAGCGATGACGAGGTTGAAGTAGTGGACCCCTCAGATGCGGCTGACAGTCCTCCCGCTTGGCAGTCTTTCCTTTTTTTCTGTTTCTTTTTTAACTATGGATGTACACCCCAAAGTCATTGAGCACGGGTCGCAACGAAATCTCTTGTACTTACAATCACTTCATTATATGCCAAAGTGGGCTAGGCATCGTTGGGCTTATACCCGAGTTGTCTATGCCTTAGGCATTTAGAGGTATTTTGCCTATACCGAAGGGAAAACTAGGACTTATATGCCCATGCCGAAGAGGCGACTGGGTCTTGGGTGCCCATGCCGAGGAGGCGTTTGGGACTTATATAGTGACGAGTCCGCCAATTCGCTACTTTATCCCTTAGGCCTTGGGGCGACTTATTGTTCCCCCTCTTTGCCCATGCCGAAGAGGTGACTGGGGCTTATACAATGCCGAGGTCTTCTACCAGCTCGACACTTTTAGTCCTTAGACTTCTGGGAGTGACTTACCATCTGCTTTCCAGTTACACGATCACAGATAGTACCGCCTTAGACTGCTGACGTTCCACGCCCGAGGGACCTATTTTCCATCTAAGGTTTTGAGCTCGTACGTACCTTCCCCGAGCACCCGCTTTACTCGGTAAGGTTCTTCCCAATTCGGTCCGAGCTTACCAACACCAAGCTCAGGTACCATGACTTTACGAAGAACTAGGTCTCCAACACGGAAGTTCTGCCTCTTGACTCTGGCGTTATAGTACCGAGCCACTCTCTG
>NW_010729116.1:641979-655737 GCF_000365185.1 Nelumbo nucifera | reverse complement strand
CGGAGCTGGCTTATCTGCACAGAGAGAATCAGAGAACCCGGGGGTGCTTACCCATCGAGGTCGCTCCGATGCTTAAGTCAGTAATGTGCTAGCTGAAGGTAATTTAGAAAGCAAGAGAGCTAGTAAGCAGTGATTGTGTGTACCTTTGCCCCCGAAGGATTGGGGTCTTTATATACTGGAGTCGTTGCGGGTTTTTCGAAACGGTTCCGGAATTCTTGTCGTGATGAGGCCCGTTACCAAATTAACAAGAGATAACGTCGCTAAACGATAAGGCATATCGCTGCCGTCCGAATCAGTCGGAGGAGATAAGGCCAGCTGTTACGAGGTGTGATCCCGTAAAACATGGAATCTGGTGGCGAGACCTTCGGGGTTATCATGTGGAGGTCGGTCAATATTACCCGAATTAATGCCCCTTGAGTCCGACCTGTTACGAATGCCGAGGTGCCTAATAACCGAGGTGATCTTGATGCAATCGTGCCACGAAGTGAACTTGTCTCGAAGTGGATTTGCTTCTGAGGTGGGCCTGCCCCGAGGTGGTTCGGTTATCCGAGCTCTGTCCGTCGCAGGCTTGGGTACGTCGGGATGAGTTGTCGTCCTATCAATTAGGTCGTGTCCACGTGTCCTCCTATTACTAGGTCAGGCCAATTCACCCTACATCAGRTTCTCTAAAACATAGTTTTTTAACAACCGTTGACCCAGATGGTCGAAGTGTTCGGCCAGGGAATTGTTTAGGCAATTGGTTCTATTTTATTTTAAATTCGGTTTTTGACTAAAAATTGTTGAATTAGTTAATGATTTATTGATCTGGATAATTAAACCGTTGATCCGTTGATTTGTTTAACAGTTTTAAATCATACTTATTTTTAATTATTTTTAATTTTTTAATTTTTATTATTAGAACAGACCACTTATTTAAACCGAATGATTAAACCGTCAACCCAAAAACTGGTAAGCAGAAAGATTAGTTATGCTTCTCTCTACCATTGGACCCGTAGAGAGTTATAGAGGTTTTAGACGGTATAGACAAAAGGAATGCTTTTCATCTCCTAGACTTGGTTTGTTTACCGTGCAATTTCATTTGTGTTAGTGTAGARGTGTCAATGCTGCAAATGAACTGAGAGCAAATTATGGTTTGTTTTTGTTGTGGAGTCAATATTTCATTTCAGTGTATTAAAAACTGATATTTGGTGAGTTGGGATCTCCTCCAACAAAACATGTTCCAACACCCTATCAACTTGATCTGACACTGTATAGGGTATTGGAACATATTTTGTTGGCAGATGATCTGAGCTCATGTTTGATAACGTGGTAAAACCACGTTTTATTTAATTCTAAAATAGGTCACATTGGTTTTGTGTTCTTTAAGCCTGTGGCTCATTCCAAAACTGACTCTAGCTCACTCTGGAATGGAAATTATCGTGGCAATCCAGTCATACTACATATTTGTATTATTTGTATTTATATTCTTTTCAAACCAATCCTTCATTTTTTTATTTTACTTTTTATCATATTATTAAATTAATAATTATTTTCTTATTATTTCGTAATTTCTGAAACACACTACACCATTGTCTAAACTCATAATCAGTTTCAGAACCATGGTTTATGCTAGGGTGATATGTTCTGGGTGAACCACACCTTTTTCTAGCCACAGAAAAGAACAAACCCTTAGGTCGTGTTTGAATGTAGTGAAATCTATTCCCTTTCCCTACCTTTTTTCTTTCAAACCAAATACACCCTTAATGTTTTTGTGTGAGATTATGGCATCACACGGGATCAAATCCATGGAACTGCAGCCTTTTCATGTATGAGTTCATGTCCTTGTATGTATTATTGTGACCCCACCAAAACGTCCCTTCATCTAATTCAAGGTATAGCAAATAGCAATAAATTGAAGGCTTCGATTTGGTTATTTTTATTTTTAGTTCAATACTAAATACTTAGGGGTGTTCATAKTAAATGTCAAATTGATCACCAAATTGGCTCGACCCAACCCAAGTTGATCGATTTTCAATAACCATTGGTCGGTTCTGGTTTGTGTGAGAAAATAAACCGATAATTTGGTTTAATTTTCAGTTTTTATACATAAAAACCGAAATCGAACCGATTCTAAATGTTTTAAGTAATTACTAAGTAGTCCCTACTCAGTCCTACTCCATATCATAGTTAACTTTAAATTTGAGTAAAGTTATTTATTACCTTTTTAGGTTTAGCAAGCAATGATGTGAAGGAGTTTGAAATTAGAATGGACATACATGTTGGATTGTTGGATTCTTCACTCTTCAATTTTGGAAAGAGAAAAAAAACAGAGGTTAAATAAAGTTATTTATTACCTTTATTAGTTTATTTATTACTTTTTTGGACTTAACAAGCATTGCTTTCAATGACTCTTGGAAATTGAAATGGAGAGACAACTGTTGGAGTTTTCACTCTTTAGTTTTAAAAAGAAAAGTTAAATAAACCGATAAACCGACCCTTCATGTTTGGGTCGGTTTTGCTTCAAGGTCAGTTGGTTTCAGTTTAATCAATAAATAAACCGACTAAATCGGGTCACTTGAAAAAAAATGACTTAAATTGGCCCAACCCAACCCATGAATACCCCTAAAAACGCCATGTCATAGTGAAGATATTGCTTTCCATCTCTTAAAGGTTTGATTTGTTTACAGGTAAAATTTCATTTGTATTAGTGTAAAAATATAAGAATGCAAATGAATTGAGAGCAAATTCTAGTTTACTTTTGTTTTGGATTCTATTTTGTATTGTTCATTCGCATTACAGGTGAATGAAAAATTGAAAGTAGATTTAGAAGTCAAGTAAAACAAAACCTAAATTCATTGATATTGGTGGGAATGAATTTACACAACAAACAAAGGGACTACTCTGGGCTCTGAAGCTTGCATTAATGGGCTTCATTGATGTGGACAGACAGTACCATAACATTGTCATTTGCCGAGGGTGAGGGGTGCCATCCACCAGTCGGTCACGAGGTAGTGTCCTAGTTCACGTCAGCCTCATGCCATCTTTGTCTCGGACAATAATAGTCCTTAAATTAATCCAATAATTTGCATCCTCTTTTGTTCTGGTTCAAAAAATTAATCCAATTATTGAAAACTAATCCAATTCTATTAATAAGTTTTCTTTTTTTTTTCTTAGATGCATGAATGAATGAGGGCAAGAACAGTGAAAAAAAATAATATTTTTTTTGTCAGCTTTGCTAATGGCTGGATTGCCACATGGAAGGATGGTGAAGTAGGAAACAAGTGGGACCCGTGCTGAGCTGTCACCTGAAGAGCAATTTCCTGGGCTGTGTAGCTTCATGTGTTTGCTTCCTGCCTTATTTTATATTCTTGTACTAAAATCCTGTTGAGTGTTGATTACTTCCACTGAATTTTGATAACATCCTTGTGATTTTTTTAGCCTAGGGTCAATATAGTCGAKATAGGTGACAGTTCAGAATTTATGCTAATTTATGGGTGGGCATTAATGTATAGAGTGGAGGTATTTGACATTTTGAATATTCATAGGTTTGTTGTGAAAATCATAAATCTGCAATGGGCCTGTCCGTACTTTTCCATTTTTTTTAAACATGTCTTCATTTCTAAAACAACACTATTGCCCTGTGGACATTTCTTTTCTATTCCAATCCAATTTAGGGTTAGGGATATAATCTGTTTGGTTGACAGTTGAAATTGAAGTTGGAATTGAAGTGGTCTATTCCTCAATTTGGTGTCAGGTTAAAGAGAAATAGGGTTTGGAGGGAGTCACTTGTGCTATTGAAGCTTTCTAATTTTTGAAGGTAATGGTATCGTGTGTGTTTTGTTCTATGGATGTTTCATGATAAATGTTTATCAAAACGTTGTCATATCATCACCAAATCAGTTTTTTTCTTATCATATCTATTCATATGCATTGATATTCACAAAAGTGAATTTTGGTTTATGTGTGCACCGACCGTTGGGGGAAGTTTCACTTTAACGCTTCCTCCAATGGCTGAGTGTTTATTCATTGTTTTGCTGATGTGGCACCTAATTGTCAATAAATGGTTTATCAAATACTTTTCTTAGTTTTAAAGACAAATCAAATAAAAATGTCTGTTTTTTTAAGACAGTGCACATGTTTATTTAATAAACAGAAGCTATACCAATGACCTAATAGTGGTGGTCAATGACCTAATACTTCAGTTGGTCAGTTGGTATTGACATCAATGTTTTAAAAACTGATTCAGAACCAGAATCACTTTGGCCACTAATTTTAGGGTTAATGATTCAATCGTTCAATCCAAATGGACAGTCTATTATAATTTAAAAACATAAAAAAATAAATAAAATGAAAAAATAAACCAAAACCATTGTCTGAATCGGATGGACCAATGGCTCGACTGTCTAAATCAACGAGTCAACAATTTTTGACAAAAGACCAAATGAGGGGTAAAACGGAACAAATTGCCTAAATGATTTCCGGGCCCGAATATTCGAAAACCATGCTTGGCATTTCTCTCTATGAGAGAGAGCACAGGTTCAAACCTGAAAAACCAGAAGCACAAAGCTTTCCATGTAATGAATGCCAATGTTCCCGCACCGCACATGTACCGTGTCACCACCAACCCACTACCTCTCATGCAACAGTAACGGTGTCTAAAGCATGGTTATGTGGACTCTTTTTTGGTATTCTATACTATACGTCACAAAGGGGATTTAGGTGCAGGGTGCACGTGACTGAGGTCCACAGATCTGACCATGGAAAGCCTGCATTTATGGGTTTGATCCCGCACTTTTATAATTGGAGCGACGTCACTGACCATCTCATCAGTGACTCAGTTCTATGAATTGACATGTCATGTAGAACATTAGAAAGAGCTTATAGAGAGCCAAAGTTTTCTCTACATGGTGGGGATTCAAGGATGGGGACAGATCCGGGTGCATATACAAGGTAAACCATGGTATGGTTTTTGACCTGTGGTTGATCCAACAGTTGGACAGTTTGGCTCAGAAATCGTTTAAGTAATCTTTTTTTTTTTTGCATCCCTGACCTAGTCTTTTGCCAAAACTGTTTGATTTAGCAAATGACCCGCTGATCTGGGTGGTTAAATTATCAACTCATTTGACCTGAAGAATGGTTTTTAACCGTTTCTTTGTTTTTATTTTTAAATTGGAATGGACCATTTTTTTGAACCATTGATCCAGAAATCGATGACCAAAGTGGTTCTAATTTGAGGTCGATTTTTAAAACATTGAGGTCAATTCTAACAACAAAAAAGAAAAAAAAGCTATACACATGAAGCAAACCACTCTTACAACCACATGTTGAGCTAAAACAACAAAATCAAAGCCTTGGTTTTATTGCCATGGCCCCACCTTGAATTAGATGAAATGATGTCTTGGTGGGGCCACAATAATACATATGTTGTATGATTCTCGGCCCTACATTAGAACTATCCCACGCAACCATCTGAGGCTGGGATTATCTTTTGGGGAGGTCAAGTTAAACAACAACATAGGGAGGAGTAGGGTTTGGGGAAAAATAGTTTGAGAATGTTTGGGTTTATTACATATTTTCTAAAAGATATATATATATATATAGACCTGGCAATTGAGTTGGGTGGGTCGGGTTCGGGTTGGGTCAAGACATTACAGGTTGATTCTGATTGGGTTGAATTTCGGGTTGGGTTATCAAGTGCTAGACCCTAAACCCTAAATGTTCGGGTTAGGGTTGATCCATGAGTCCATTCGGTTCATCCCAAAAAATAACTGAAATTTAAAAAATTAAAAAAAAACTACATGAAAAATACCAAAATTAAAGGAATTAACCTTAAAATTCCAAATATAAGATAAAAAAACTTGAACACTTAACAATTTAAAGAGTAAACAATAAAGACTAAAGACTAAATAGAAAAATTAAAGAGTGGAAACTTCTAACAATGCATAAATAGTCCCAATTAGACTTGACAATCGGGTCAGTGGTTTGACCTATGACCCAACCCAATCCAACCCAGTTTTTCCAGGTCAGGTTGGGTCGGGTCATTCTCACATTCAGGTAGCTAAATATGAGACCTTAACCCTGTTTTTTTTTGGATTGGGTCGGATCGGGTTGGGATGGGTCAACTTTTTGCCAGGTCTATATATATATATATATATATATATATATATATAATTTTGGGAATTGAAGGAGCCTTAGAGCCTTAGAGAGTGATCCTTTAAATTGGGGTGTGTTTAGTTACAGTGCAATTTTATTTGCACTAGTACAGATGTATAGGAATACAAATAAAAAAACATGCAAATTTTGGTTTAATTTTGTTTTAGATATTTTATTCTACTTTGTATCTTATTTTACTTTATTATTTGAACCAAACAAAATAGGGTAAAATTTGAAACAAAAATAAATCAAAACTTCTATCCAAATAATTTGCACTACCATAGCAACGATGGTTTTAACAAAAAATTTCAGGGGGAGGGAGGGACCAAGGAACCATGTCTTCTTTTTCTTAATGAGAGACGATGTGACATCAGCCACTGAGATGGTTTAATGGTATGACTTCTATTTCCCAAACTTAAAGTCATCGTTTGAAGCAAGGTTCAAAATATTTTGTGCATACGTATAAGTTTTTTTAGACACATTGTAATTTCAAATAGCAGGATTTAGAACAAAAAGCCATTTTCAAACGTTAATATCCCTCTCACAAATGGCCTTATTCAAATATTGAAACTTAACCCAAATGACCAAAAGATATATTAGGCTTTGGAGGTATTGTCTTTAAAGCAAGGCCATTTAATTTGCCAAGTAGTTTGGTCTATCAGGCTTTTAAAAATACATTTAGAGATTTCACACCAAAAGCCTAGAAAGCCTCATTTGAAATTTCTCAAAATTCGGCGTTTTCAATCTTTTAAGGTCTTTTCGTGCACACATTTTTTGGTCTTATCAACTTTTGGTTGCCAAACGAAAAAAAAAAGACTGATTTTCAATCTTTCGAACTTGTTAAAACCTAAAAACTGCACGGAAAGACTTGCCAAGCATTTCCATAATCTAATGTCCAACCTAGAAGCTTAAGCTGTTTGGTGAGGTCCTTAAATAGATTTTTGTTCTCTAACATGCCCCCTCAAGTGAAAGGCCATTAGACTTGAAGTGTGGACAAGCACAGATTCACCCATACCTTTGTGCTGAAATTTAATTAATTATAATAAGAGTGATGAAGATGGAAGACTAAACCACTAAATCAAACTGACTCTAATACCTTGTAAAGAAACCATTTAACCTAAAAGTTTAAACTGTCATATGAGGTCTTTAAATATGTTATTATTCTCTAACAATCTTAAATAAACTACTTGTATTCTTCCTCCATCGAAATGCATCTCCATGAAGTTTTGTCTAGACCATATAACCCTATTATAGTAGTCACTAAGTCTCCTAAAAAGAGTTCGGAATATTTTGTCTCACAAAATCCATCCTCACAACCTTTGTAGCCGTGCATTGGAAATATCTCCCAAATGGGTTGATTCATGTATATTTAGAATGATGGTTGTGGCACTAGACCCAAACCCACGAAAAGATGGAACAAATCAGCTACTTATCCAGAAACACTAAATATGTAGGYCCAATTCGTATCAGGTCTAATAAATATGTGGAGCAGCGATAGGACCGTTTACAATCTGGTCCAAGGTCTTTGGACCCACCCTAGTTACTATCCAATTTCTATCTGGTCTGGTGTACATGATTAAAACCGGTTCAAAGACATAAATTAAACGACCCGGAGGGCTTGTGTTGTGGGCCTTGTGGCTTGTACATAAATATGTGGTGTAGTAATGGGTGGAACTATGGAAGAACCCACTGACATTTAATTACTTACTGCTTGCATTGAATTTCTTCTGCTGTGGACTGCTGACATTCTAGTTGCTATCTAAGACCATTCAATGAAACTTAAGGCTCACTTTGGGAAGAGTGTAAATACAAATATTTATAATGCAAAATCATGTATAGTATTTGAGAATTTTTATTTATGCTTGTACATATTTATATTTATATTTGTATTCTTTTCAAAGTAAGCATAAGATTCATATATTAGCATAATCTGTTAGTAATAAATAGCACTTGAGTAAGTTGCATTTGTGCACATTAAGCTCAGTTTAGAACGAGTACAAATACAAATATTTAGAGTGAAAAATCTTATATTTTGTATATATGTACTGTACATATTTATATTTATATTCGTTTCAAATTGAGCTTTAGCTTTTGAAAATTCTAAAGAGGGCATGTGACACAAACCTATGACGTGTGCAGTGTTCTTTTGTTTCTAGCAGATTCAAACGTTACAGAGCGCTCTTCACACCAACCTCACATTGCATTTTAGCCACACACTAGGAACATCTCCTGCACTTGTGTGTTGCTATTCATGGGAAGATGTTCCCAATGCATGATTGCAATGTACTGTGAGGAGCAGATCCGGATTTAATAACTTCCATTTCTTTTGTTTTCCTTAGTAATTTGGGTGTTTGTTTGGAGTTCCAAAGCATTCCAACAAGCACCCCAATAGTCTACTTGTATGTGTGTAAACTGGGCCAGGTTAGGTTAGCTTGAGGTCAACCTTAACCCAATCAGACTTGTTGAAACCCCAACCCTAACCCTAGCCCAATTCAACTTTTTCAGGTTGAACTGAGATTGAGTAGCTTTTAGATTGGTCCAGTTTCTTATTTTCATTTTGTTAAAATGTTCTTGTTTCTTGGATTTGGATTTAAGATGGGTGGTCTGTTGAGGTGTTGTGACCAAATCCCAACTTGTTTGTTTCTGGCTAAAATATTTTATTGACAAGTTCGTGGGCCAAAGTGGACTGGAGATGGGCTTAACACCTATCATTAGGTTTATAATCTAGGCCCAGCCTTTGGGACAAAATAACATACGATATAAAAAAGATGTGCTACACTTGATGTATTATATTTTATGAGCCTTCAAAAAAAAACATATATTATGAATATCATATTATAAATTTTATAAATATATAATACAATATAAAGTACACATGTATGTTTGTATGCCATATGGACCAAGTCTAAAATATTTGGGGCCTGCAAATTTCTAGGACTGAAGCAGGCCTGGGCCGAAACTTATCACCCCTGAAACAAGTGGTAGTTTTTCTCTTCTAAGAGTTCATTTGGTTCAGTCAGGATTGGGATCGGAATTGGAATCCCTCAGATTTGTAATCAGAATGGTTTATTCTTATARCCTATTTAGGTCAAATAAGAATTGGAATCAGAATTAGAATCAACTGAAATAGGACCTCGTTCCCAAAGAATGGGGAGGAAATGGCCATTCCACAAAAAATAAAAATATGATTTTGATTCCACTCAACAAAACAGTTGGATTTCAATTCCAGATTCTTATTCCTGCAAACCAAGCAGACTCAAAATTTCTAATACCAACCTTTGAGGGCTGCCTTCTAAATCTTGTTTCTCCACTTTGATGAGTGGTTTATCCAATTAAGTGATTGTATTTACTGCCACAAGTGGGCTAACGAACAGTGTATTGACACGCATTAGGCCAGACTACTGCTTCCCTCGTGCTTCTCTCACAAAGCCTAAAGTCCATTTTAAATGGAAAGAAAGTTTCAGCTGATTTAGAAAAATCTGAGTAATTTTCCTCAACTTTTTATTCCTTTCTTACTTTTGGGCTGAGAGATTAGGTCCATTAACTGGGCAGGGCAACTTGCTTTGGGCCCAAATGAACTATCTCTACACGTTTTATCCATGGGCTAGCTGAAATTTCCAATCCAAATTGTTGAACCCCAACCCAATCCGAATTGTTGAACCCCTAACCTGACTTTTTTCAGGTTGGATTGATGCCCTGTTCACTTTTCAGCAAGTCATTTACCCGGGTAAATGTACTTATTTAGGTATGTGTTTTCTAGGAAAGACTTACCCGGGTAAGGTGTATTTACCCATGTTCTTTTATTTTTCATGTAAATAAGGAAATAACCATTTTAGTCATAAAAATTTCAGCATTTTTGTCCCATCCAAGTATTAGCAACTTTCTCCTAGATGCGAAAATTAATTTACCCATCTAGGAGATGGGTATCACTTACACCGGTTAGTGATACCCAGGAAAATAAACTTTCACTAGTCCCCACATAAATCTGAAAAATGACAATGGGTTTCTTGGTCAATATAAATCAAAATTCCATTGACCAACTTCCCCCCCTCCCCTCCTCTCAAAATCTAAAAACAGAACGCCCCCTCAGATTGAGTTGCATTCAGATTAGCCTAGTTTCTTCACTTCATTTTGTTAAAATGATCTTATTTCTTGGATTTAAGTTTGGTGGGTTAAGGTTCCCTTATCATAGCATTATCATATGTATAAGGACAAAGTTATGGTATTTTAGGGGTACCATATTAGATTTTATGACACTATAAAATTTTTGCCTCTAAACTTAAAAATATTGGTACATCTATTCGTGAATGCACAATTAAATAGGTACATACATATTTACATGTACACATGCATATTTATTTAATATTTATACATATAAATATGAAGACATGTCAAGGTAAGGTGCGAGTTGGTTCGGGCTAACTAAGGTTTTTAAAACTGGATCAGACAGGGAACTATTCTGGAGACCGGTTCCCTAATTGAATGGTACAACCGTTTGATCCAAATGGATGTCCCGCTCTGATAAAAATATTAAAAAAAATAGCCAAAAACCGTTGTCAGGATCAACGATTCGACCACCCAGGTCAGCGGTTTGCTAACCAAATCATCAATTTTTTTATCAAAAAATGGTTTTGGAGTGAAATAGAACTGATCAAGTGACCATTTCCCGGTTTTCCTGATCCGGTTTTGAAAACACTGGGGCTAACTCTAAACCAAACTTCAACCCAACCCGGTGTTTTCAGGTTGGGTTCAGGCTATCATTCTATCAATCCACGTTGCATCCTTGTGCATTTTGTGTAGCTTTTAGGGATGCTTTGGATTTCATGTGTAAAGTTGGCTTGGCTTAAATAGATAATAATGATTACTGTATTGCAGGGATGACCATGGGCCAGTACTAGACGGGCTTTTATAAAGTGGTAATTGCATTTAGGAGGTTAACTCTAAACCAAAAATCCCATGTTTTTTTTTTTCAGATTTATGTGGGGACCAGGTAAGTGATATCCATTTCCTAGGTAGGTAAATAACTTTCTCTCAAGATGGGAAAGTTGTCAACACTTGAATGGGACAAAAATGCCTCTTATAATAATGGACTTTTATAGCTAAAATGGATAAATGCACTTACCCGGGTAAGTCTTTCCTGAGAAATACTTACCTGGAAAAATGCATTTACCCGGATAAATAACTTACCAAAAAGCGAACGGGGCCTTAGAGTGGTTTGGGCCCAAAATGGCCCACATATTTGGACAAGAACTTATACTTTACAAACGACAATAAATAGATTTTTCTCTTTTCCTTTTTCTACCTGCAAAGGGAAGGAGATTTTATGTTTTTTCAACAAAACCATATGCAGCCTAACCTCTTATAGCAATTTTTTATTATAAAGAATCAAATAATTACACACGACCCAGTAGTTCAGTTGGTCACTTGGCATGTCTCTATTGAGGAGGCATACTGGCATGGATTGAAACCTGCAGCAGGCTTTCTATGTGGTGACTGCTAGTGGGCCCTTGCATGCATCATTGCCACTACTAATCCACTAATCCTATTAATTTGATCTAGCGTATAGCACTCAAGGATTAAAGTATCATATCGTAAATTTGGATAGAGGTTAAAATAACTACAAATAAGGTATAAATATATAAAAAATGCATATTTTAATGATTTAATTTTTATAAATTATTTTATTTTTTATGGAAATTATAAACATRTTGATATTTAGTGTAAATTATAATATCAGTTAATCATTTAAAAAATATTAATTAATCACTTTCAAATAGACATATGACATTTCATAAATTTTAATTACTAAAATAATTATTCTTATTAGTATTTAATTTCTATGATTTATTGAAATAAATGTTGATTTAAAATATTCATTTCATTAACATCTGTAGCGCTGGAATTCATTTTTCAATAAAGAGATTTATGGCACAAAATTTGAAATTCAGATTTCAAATAGCATATCTGGTATACGTAGCATGTCCCATACCCACCCCTGTGTATTAGCTTCTGCATGTGAAATTATTTTTTTTTTATAGATCACATAATTGGGAGGCCAAATAAACGAACAAAAAAGATGGTGACGAAAGTCTCCTTTAGTAGTGTTTTCAACCTACCATTGACCATATGGTAAAATTGTTTGAACCATCACTCGGTTATAATTTCAGGTCCGGGTCTCATAAGACCTAAAAATCTTTCAAAACGAGTTGCTTAATAAATGTATGTAAAAATTTCCTAAGGTCCTAACTATACACTCAATGTCCGATTGGAATGATCTTTTTTTTTTTTTGTAACATTTTGAGATCTATGCAATTAGGGCTATCAACGGGCCATTTTTAGGTCAAAACCTGATAGAATCGGTCCCGAACCAACAAGAAAAATATGGACCCACAACCAAACCAGACCTTATAAGGTCTATAATTTTGGACCTACAACCGAACTGATCAGTCCTTGTGACAATCAGGTCTAACCTGATGGAGCCGATTATAATAAGCAAATTATAAGTTTTGTCAATGGTCTTAGTTTAACAACACCGATACAAATTACAAGTTTTAATCTCTTGTTCTGTTGTATGTCCTCAAGCTTGGCAAAAGGCAGAAATCAAAAAGTTGTACTAAAGTTATCACATTCAATCTATAAAAATCTCCTTCACGTCACCATACCTCTCCTTGCTTCAAACCCCCTTCTTAATTTTTTGTTTTTTTTTATTTTTTATTTTTTTAATTCCACATAATTACCCATTAAACCAATAAGGAAATCACATATGCTTAACTATTTCTAACCACAAAGAAATTGGTTAACTTTGGCTGTCGGGGCCCAACAGCAGAGGCTGTTGAGACAGTTTCTGGGTTGGACACATTCTGCTATTCATGCCCATGCTTGTGTTTTTAGTCAAAATAAACTAAGATGTGATTACTAATTTACCCATTCTAATAGTAACATGGCATTCCCAAAAATTCTTTCAAGAGCATAGGTTGTTGGCCCCCARCAGCTAAAGATTTTCCTAAAGAAAGAGGGATTTACTTTTCTAATGTTTAGCCAAGTGGCACTACTTTCCCCCACTTCCTTCTAAATTATCTCTAATTCCTATTTATCTCTTAAATTATTTCTAATTTAGTAGAGAGTTTCTCTCATAAACTATCTCTAATTCCTATTTATCGTATCCCCCACTTTTTATCTATATTTATCTAAAGAAAGCTTCAATTAAAAAAATTTAGAACTATTTAAATGTTATAATGAAATTATATGCTAAATTTAAAATATTTATTCAAAACACAAAAATTAATAGATTTAATAATTCAATATTTTTACAAAATTAATCATGAAATTATGTAGTAACAATATAAATTATAATTTTATGAATTATTAAATTTAAATTTTATTCAAATAATAAAAATTAAAAATTAAAAACAAAACATTTTAAATATTTTAATAACTAAAAATCTTAAATAAAAACATTAAAAAATACCTAAATAAAATAACAAAATATTTAATATTACGTAATAACATTAAAACAAATAAAATTCAAATAATGAAAAATTTTAAATATTTTATATATTATTTAAATATTTAAATAACAAAATATTTAACATGACAAAATTTTAAATAGTTAAAATAACGAAATTA
>NW_010729116.1:559400-641884 GCF_000365185.1 Nelumbo nucifera | reverse complement strand
TAAATAACTAATTTCAATTATATCAATTAATAATTATAGAAAATAACTATCAACAAAATTATATTTATTAGTAATAATTTTACAATAATAGTGTATGTTCATTATATATTTATATATACTATAATTAATATTTATTTTATTTTCAGTAATTTTACAACAAAATTATGTTTTTTATAAATATGCTTTGAATAATTATTTACAAACCTATTTTTATTTTTTTATTTAATAGAAAATTATCAATAATTATTGTAGATTAAACAACTATTATTTAAATTTTGAAATTTAATTTATTGTATTTTTGTTATAAATTTACTTTTAGTAATTATATATTTTTTATAATTTATAGATTAATACTTATTACAGATTAAACTATTATTTGAGATTACACTATTTATTGACTATATTTTCAGTATTTATTATATTTTGTAATTATTGTATTCTTATTATATATCTATTATATTTCATTATAAACTTATCTTCAATGATTGTGTACGTTTGCTATAAATTTTAAATAATTATTGGAGATTAAACTATTGCTATTTATTAGAGATTAGACTATAAATTTAGTTGAAATTAGGAGTGTTCAGTGACTGGTTCAGTTTAGTGGCAGGCTGTTTCGCCAACCAACTCGGGTTGTATCAATTTGGGTCTATTTTTTGTTTAGTTTATCTGTTCAAAAGATTTAAACTTAAAATTTAACTTTAAATTTCATAAATTACAATGATATTATTAAAAATAAATTACAAAAATTAAATCTATTATATAAAAATATTTTAGACTAACAAATATGGAAATTTCCTACTTTCCCATATTAAAAAATTAAATTTAAAATATAAAATATTTATATATATTTATTAAACCAAAGCCAATATGAAATTCTAGAAAACCAACCAACTCAAGTTGGATTTGATCGGATTGTTTCTTAAAAAGTAAAAATATAAAATAATTATATACTCTTATGTATTTTTATTGTTTAATTTTCGTTTAACAAAGCACGGGTCCCCTTCACCATGCCTCTCTTTGCTCCATAAGAGGACCCGGGAGGAACTTGGTGCTATGGTCAGGCAAGTCCAGCACTCCAGCTTCAAATAGGCCCTCCCCAAATGACCCAAAGGGATTTCAGACTGGTTTTAATAGACCTGGTCAAGAATCTCAAGTATACATGAAAATAATAGTTACATGCGTCCTGGATCTATGCCCAAACCCATTGCAACAACTGGGCTGGGCTTGGACAACCTTAGCAAAGCCCATACCCAGCAAAAAACATCCAACTATGATGACTAAGCAAATCATCTGACTGGGTGAACAGAAACCTATGTTAGGATTGATAAGAAACCTACGGAATAGGGTTTTGGGCTATCTCAATGACAAATCCGGCTAGCCAAATTATTTTCAATAAATAAAAAATTCTCTGGGGACTGGTGACAAATTATGGGGGTCCAGGTCCCTACATGTTGGGCCTTATGCCCTATACGGCTATACCAAGTGTGTCGGTGGGCCCCCATAAACTGTACAGAAACATCAGGACATGTACTAGTTGAATGGGGTCATCTGGGTAAGGGCGCCACCATTGCGTTATATTGAAATGTACTTAACGCCCACGCGGCCACGCCCCATATTGAATTGTCTCGGCAATTAGCATAGATCCCCTGTAACACCATCCACTAATTAAGCGTGCCCCCTCTTGTGAGGGCCCCCTAATTCAATCTCTACCGGAAATAGAAAGCCACACACAATAATAACAACCATATTTTCTTTTAACAAATACCATTGGATTGGTGGATCCCACGATTTTTACGGATCCAACGGGTATGAAGGTCCCATTATTTGATGCCGAAAAGGAATCCGAAAACCGTTCATCAAATTGAATGGTTTAACGGTAGGGTAATCACCAAATCAATAAATTATATTATGGTTTGAGAAATTTTTAAATCAAACCAAACGATTTTGGTATTAAAATCAAATCAGATTAAATTATTATAGTTTGGTAAGATTTCTAATTAAAAAGTTCAATATCATCCTTGAAATCAAAACTTAAAATTTTTATTACTTTATTATTTTATTATAAAACAAAAGAATATATTATATATTTATAATTTTATACATTCGATTTAGATATATTATATATAATATTTATACATCATATATTTTTATAATTATATATTGCATATTTATACATTTATGTTATATATAATTTTGATTTACAGTTTATGGTTTGATTCAGTTTTTAAAATCCAATAAATCAAACTAAAACCATAAGCCGCAAATTAGCAAAACATCGAACCAAACTAAACCATTTTTAGGTACAAATCAAATCAAACCAAACCATAAATTTGGTTTATTTTGGTTTGATCTTGCAATTTAAACTATATAATAAACACCCCTATTTAACGGTTCAACTGTCAAAATCAAGAGTTCATTGATCAAGTCAATAATTTTTTAGAAAATTCTAAATTCCAAATCAAGTATAAAAATAATCGATTCACGGGTCGAATGGTTCGACCGTCCGTATCAAGGACGGTTTTTCAACGACGATCGAAGGGGTAAAATTTACTGGCGTGGGGCCACTATATATGCGAAGTCTCCAACATCAGACAGAGTACCACTCCGACATACGGTAGGCAGTTAGACAGCAGAGTTGCCTTCTCTGTACACCAGGAGTGGCAATAATTGACGATGAGACGTTTAATGCATCTTGATGGAGCACTATGGGCCCGGCCCAACTCGTATATGGGCCCAAAGGCCCTCATTAAATGTGACACTGATAGGACGCTTTTAACCGCCCGATATATATAATCTCTCATACATGATTGGCCTCTCAACTTACCTATCAGCAGCCTGTCTGCGTACTTGACTGGGGGGAGGAGACGACTCTCTCCCATCTGAGAGGGCTTGGGTTGAGTCGTCCGTCGCCATCAGGTTTGCTGGGTTGTTTGATCTGTGGCCCACCTCCTCTATTGGGTTCCAATCCATTTGGGCTTTCCTCCAGCTGGACTAATCCAACTACCCAAGCAATCGTGTTTGGATCCAGGGTTATGTTCAGGTCAGGGTAGGAGCATCCAATAATTGGAGTTGCATCGGGTCAGCTTGGTTCGGGCCAAATCATGTTTTACCAAGGGTAGATAACATGTTACCACCCTTTGTATGCGGATCAGGGACGGAGCCAGGATTATTTCTTAGAGGGGACCAAAAGCTAACATACAAGGATTAGAGGGGTCAAAATATTACTGATATTTAAATGGGTATTGTGAGAAGTGAGAACTTTTAAGCAATAGGGGGAACCATGGCGCGTAATGGTATTTTAGGATCCTTTGGTTCTTAGTTAGAATCGGAATTGGAATTGAAATTCTTTAGAACCGGAATCAGAATGGTCTATTTTTATAGTCTGATTGGTTCAGACAAGAATAAAAATTGAAATCAAAATCAACAAGAATAAAATTCCATTCTCAAGGGATCAAATAGTTGGAATTTCAATTCCGATTCCAGAACCCTATTCCTACAAATAAAACGGGGCCGTAATCCCCTAACTTTCATACACCATACCCATTTGTTAGATTGATCAAGAAATTAATTTATTAAAATGCCTTTTTCAAAATTTGCATGGTCAAGAGGACAATATTTTAAAATGAGAAAAATGGCCAAGGCAAGCACATGTTCGACTATGATACTAAAAATAATGATATAAGAAAAAATTGTGACCAATAAACTGATATCATAAAAGGGGTAACCAATTAAGTAGTATTTATCAAAATTCACGAGAGTTTTTTTATTGGCCATAGCCCTTGCATTATCAAAATTCACTCTCAAATCGATGTAAACCATCAGATATTTGTAAATTTCCATCGATAATACCAAATGCATGAAATTATAGACGGGAATGCAATAATGCGCTGAACCAGTATTTACCTCATTTCCAACTGCAGCCTAAAGTATATTATCTCTTTCTCGCCCATTGTGGGAGACAAAGAAAAAGAAATATAAGCAAAGGTTTCTACAAATATTTGAGAAGAGGAAAAATAGTTCTACAAATTATGATTATGAAAATGGTTCACATGAAAATCTTTTTCCCAATTTAAAGGACAAAGGACAAAGTATTAAATCTGAAAGTTCAGGAGGATCTTAGCTAAATCACACAACCCAAAAGGTGGTAATCTGTAACTTACMCTTTTCATTCAAATTTTTTGAATCAAACCAGTAGTGGTTAGTGAGTGGTTGGTTACTTGGAAATCTTTCTCTCTGACGGTGGAAATAAAAATCAGTGGAATTGATTTCCATTCGGTGGCAATAAAAACAGGGATTTGACAAATTAAACAGACCTGAAAACACATATAGCCGGCATTTAGCCATTGGTTGACAGGTTGAGTGATGGATTTCCGACCGGTCAAATCAAAACAATATAGTCGGTGAACGCTCTCCCCTCTCGTTGGGTTTGGTTTTCTGAAACTTCCGTCCGGTAAGCGATGAACACAGACACAGACTCAGAGTGGTGGGGCGCGCTCTCATGAGTCATGACAGTTCGTTTCGTCATCACTCGATCCAGTTGCGCGTTTCGTGAGTGCGCGTGGTGCGAGCTGGGCCCACTAGCAAATAGGAATTCTCAGTCTACGGATAGCATACGAAATTGTGGGCAAAATCAAGCAAGTCGTAGTCAGAGTATCTAAGGGTCTAGGATTGATTTGACGAGCCACGACGTAAGGCGATCATAGCCCCATAATTGGCATCGGTTTCAAGAGAATTGACCCACTATGGCGTATATGCTGTTTCTGGGTCCCATAATTGGCATAGCCTCTCTGAGTCGTATTTGATGATTTGATCTGTTTGGGGAAAAGCAATGTTGTGAGACTCGAACCGGATATAAAAACGGAAAGCTAATTTGGTCACGGTTCTGTCCGTTAATCAAGTGGTTAGTGGTTGGATCGCCTTGTCTAATCCTTAGAAGAGAATTCCATTAACGTTTGTCGTCCGTGCCAACTGGCTAATTTAACTCCTTTCATGAAGAGTCTGGATTTCCTGCTTACAAAACATTACAATCACATAAGAAACCTATTTTCCTCTTACATGTTAGATAGTGTTTTGTGAGTAGCCATGGATGAAATTCTTGTGACTAGAAGATCCAGAGTCTTTCATGGATTTGGCTAACTCTTTTCTCTCTCTCTCAACAAATTCAAATTTCCATCTCTATCAGCATTAAAAACTAAAAGGAAAAAATAAATCGCCATCCCTGCAGCTCTTCCAGTGAGGATTGACAAAGAAAATGGTTTTCATGAGTCATTTCGCCACAGCAGTGCTGTAGTAATGAGAAAACCGATTGCTTTGACGAATCAAATAAGAAAGGAAAGGAAGCAATTACTACAATACACCACACATCTTAAAAATGGCATGAGTTGAAATGAAATGATTTCGTTCCGGCTTTCGTCTATAAATTTTTAGCTCTAGTCCACCATGTAGAATGTTGTCATTCCTAATTCCTGGTCTTAAGATTGGCTATATGTGAAGACAAAGTTATGGTGGTTAATTTGGGAATTGTATACTTAATTCAGCATTTTTAAGCTACAGGGAAATTTGGGTTGAGCCGAGCAAGATTTTCAAACCGTCATTGACCCAAATGGTTGCATTGTTTGACTTATAAACCGTTCAGGTAACTCATTCCTTTCATCACTAGTTGAATTATTTTTAAATTGGATAATTGAATTGCTTACCTGAAAACCGGTGACCAAAGTGGTTCCAAATTCACGAAATTGCACCCTTAAAAAATCCTGCCCTTTACACCAATTATCCATAATTCAACTCATCTAACCTAACAACCCATTAATGATGCAATTATATAAAATTAAATGGGTTGGTTTCAATCTAAACCCGCCTTGACCCAATTCATAGAAGCTATTGCTTATAAGGGTGTCAATGGACCRGTTTTGAATTGGACCCCATCCAGTCCAAAATCAATTTGGACGGATTGGATGGACCAACAAGATATATTGAATTGGATCAATCCAGTCCAAAATATTTTTTAGATTTGATTGGACCTAGTCCATCTGTAACAAATTTATATTGGATTGGGCTGGATTAAGCCAATATCTGATCCACTGATATAAGATAAGAATATATGTGTCAATGGACTGGGTTTGGGTTGAAACCAATCTAAATCAAAATGATTTTGAATAGATTGGATGGTCCAGACATTGAATTGGACTTATCCAAATTGGTCCAAAATATTCATTGGATTAGATTGGATTTGGTCCATTAATAATTGACTCACATTGGATTGAATCAAATTGGACCAAATCCTATCCAATTGACACCCCTACTTTCTTACACAAGTAGTAAATGTTCAAATCACATTACATGCATATTATTTTTACAAGAAAAATAAAAAGCAATYGATCACGTGAAGCCATTTGAGTATGYTTGGGTGTCAAGTTTGATGRAACCACTTAGGTTCAAATCGGTCGTACCAATCCAAACTGGTTCAGCATATGATGGGTTGACTTGGATAAATCCATATCGGGTTATGCAAAGGTTTGGAATTGAGCCGACCAATCCAAATCGGGTCAAGGTAGGTAGTCCAGACCAATCTGGTCTATTTTGTGTTATGTAAGTGCCTCGATGGAGCTAGTCGGTCTGAATTGGGTCAAGTAACAAGCCTAGGTGGCTCGAATTCAGGGTCGGGCGATACCAGTCCAAATTTGGCCAGCCCACACAGATCGAACTAAGGTGATCAGGTTTGTTCATATTCAAAACAGGCTAAACTGAATCGGATTAGCCCAGACTTGGGTCGAGTTGATTTGGATTTATGTCAATTTGGGTGAACTGTGTTGATTCGAGTCAAAACTAATTATAATTAATAACTAATAAAAATTAATGCATTAATTATAAATTATTTCACTCAAATGAAGAAAATGAAAGAAAAATGGCYAAGGAATTCACACTTGTACCATTAGGCTATGTTTGGTTTGACGGAAAATGTAAAGAAATGAAGGGAAAGGTATGAAAACTTTTACAACCCTTGTATTAGTTTCTCTGTCTTTCCCTTCCATTCCCTACATTTTCCTTCAAACCAAACATAACCTTAATGATTAATCCAATGGTTATCCATAATCCAACCCAACCCAACCCAATCCATTTAAGTAAACTCAATGGGTGATTAACCCATTTCCAACCCACCAAGTAAGTGGACGAGTTGGCTGAGTTAGATACTAGATGGATTGCATGGGTTCAACAGGTTGTGTGAGAAGTTTCCGCCCCTAGTTATGTAATGTGAATGATCATGTTAGGTTTGGCTTGGATCAAGTTTATGAAGGCATGAACCCTAACTAAACCTCGAGTCAAATTGTATTTATATTCTTAACCATCACCCTTTTTTCGGTTTGGCTAAGCTGCCCAAACCCAAGTTGCATTCATACAAATCATGTCAAATTTGGCAGGTTTGAGTCTCTWTTGAAAACTTAACACCGAGTCACAAGCTATACTTTTTACATGTGATAGAAGTTGAAATTGTTGTTTGTTCTAATTATAAGGAAAGCCCATAAAAGAGGGCATTCCTTTTTCCGCATGATGAAGATTAGTGGATTGAATATTGTATGACTAGATGAAGGTGATGTTGGGCACAATGACAGAAAGAGAGAGAGAGAGGTACATACATGTGTGGTACAAATGGGGTCTCAAATTTTCAGATTTTTTTTTAACTAGATTACCTTTATTTTTGAATTCGCACCTTTTTATTATGAGGGCAAGAAACAAAATTAGGGTTGTTATTTTTTGGTAAAAAATTAGTGCTGTTATTTTTTTGTTTATCTTGTTACCTCTCACTAAGATCTATATTTAAGGTATTAAATACCATTTTTTCTCATTGAATCTTATACCGAAATTGTTTTTTAGTCTCACCATTAGATTTTATTAATTTCTATAAAAAATTGCTAATCAAATCTATAAACAATAATTATAAGGATATAAAAATCAATGTTTTTAAAACCAACCTAGAAATGAAACCAATTTTTCATCTAGGTAGCAGGTTAGTGGTTCAATCATTTGTGTTAAATGGTTTACCCCATGATGCCATAATTAAATAAAAACAAAAAATAGATAAAAATGCAAAAAAATACACAAAAAAATTTGTGAAAAAACACATATCTCTATATTTTATATTCAACTTGTAATAATAAAAATGAAATACAAAATTTAAAGCCAACTAAAAAGGAAACCATTTTCCCGTTCGGATGGGAAGTTAGTTCTTCAGTTGTTTGGCTTTGTGCTTTTGGGATCTAGAAACACAAAAATTTGAGGCTTATCCAAATTCAACTTAGCTTGCGATTTTGTGCTTCTCAAATTGTTAGACGGTTGAACCGATGATGCAAACATTAATTGGGTTTTGGGTTTTTTACGGTTTTGTCTGATTAAGGGGTATTCTACGATATGAAAGTTTTTTTCCTTTCACTTGATTTTGAAATTGCCGTTTCAACAAAAACAAAATGTTCTTGAACTATCTTTTTTGTGTAGAAATAAATTAGGCTTGGTTTGTTTGCAATACAATTTCATTTCATTTGCACTACTAATGCAAAGCACGGGAGTGCATGTAATTTGATACCAAATTTTGATTTATTTTTGTTTAGGTTTTTGCCTTACTTTTTGTTTGTTTGCATTGCAAATGAAATAAAATAAAACCTAAAGAAAAATCACCTTAAACACATACTAAAAGTGAACCAAAATTTTGTTGTTCTTAACTTACTAATTGAAATGAAATTGCACGACAACAAATTGTTCTTGTTCCAAAAAATAATTCTTGTTGAAACCATAGATTTTAAAAGAAAAACAATTTTGCAGTATAAATATTATATGATATGGAACATTAAATTAACTAACCAAATGAAAACACATTCTTTAGACCAGAAATTCAAGAACATGTTTTGTTTTAGTTTGGGGAAAAAATATGTATACAATCCATTACATGTTTTCTATGTTTTTGTTTTAGGCTCAATTTGAAAAGAGTACAAATACAAATATGTACAATATAAATACATATAAATTAATACAAAATATAAGATTTTACGTTCTACATGTTTGTATTTATACTCTTCATGCTCAGTTTAAAAAGAGTACAAATACAAATATGTACAATACAAATACATATAAAATAATACAAATTGAGCCTTAATACATATAAATACATATAAATTAATACAAAATATATATATATATATATATATATATATAAGTATACAAATAAAAATGGCCAGGGTGGGGTGGGGCAAAGTTAGGGATCCCTGTTCCTCGTGAAGAAAGGGATGGGTTCCCACCAAGGTTCCGGGCGGGGAATTTGAATTTAGGATCAGGTACAAGGCAGCTAAAACCCAGGCCCTCTCCGCCACGTTGCAATTTCTACTCCCCTCGATATATATTTTTTTAACTCTAATTACAGGGGAGCCAAGGTTGGGGCAATTGGATAAACCCAATACCCAATACGTGTTATTTTGTGTATTGGGTTTAATCCGATATAAAARAAATGGGAGAATGACTGATCAGTCCAGATCGGAATTTTGTAATCCGACCATATAGGGAAGATAAATCTGATGATGAATTAATGCTAAATTCACAAACAGGATGCAGAGTACTTAACCCAAGAAAAAATTTCTGGATCGGCCACTGCCACTTAGTTTGACAGCCAATTTGGTTCTTTCTTTATTCCATCACAATTCACAAGAGTGAAGGCACTGCACGTGCTTTACACGTGAGCTTAATCCATTATTTCAAAGGATAATAAAAAGGTCAATTGAAGCTAAAGAAATAGTCAGAATATTCTGCAAATTGTGTTAAAAGCTATCTAATCAAATTGAATTTTGGCGGAGGCCGGGAAATCTGTGGACAGAGACCGGTTTGGTGAGCTGTTCCAATCCAGTAGCACCACACCACGTGGCAAGTTGGAAGAGCCCAAGACCCCGCATGTCCCCTATTCCCAGACCCAAGAGTCTCTCCAATATTGACGTTCAACCCCTGTACTAGCAAGTAGCAAAGGCCAACTGTCAGTGATCATTTCGCCACAATCAGATTGATTAATAGGATCCTAGTAGGTGGAAGGAAGGATATAAAGATGGAGTGGAATCTTAAAAATTTGTCAATTCATGTATCAACAAAACTGCATTAACTTGCTCAAGTTGCCCAACTTGACAAGTTTTGGGTTCCTTTGTCAGTTCTCTCTATCTTTTTCCTTCTCATGACTTTCCATCCTGTGAGGATCATTGAGCTGTAACTTGTGGTGGGAGGAGCTTGCCTCTTTAGACCATGGCTTAAGACGCCATGTCCAATATTCTTAGCTTGAAATTAAACACCCAAAACAGAGGAAAAAGTTAAAGGTTGTTAAATCCTACTCACATTGCAGCTGCACATCAGATACACACCCCCATGACGATGAATGATAATATATAGACTTATTTATGGGCCGAGTTTCGGGCCTGATTTATATTGTATTCGGCTTGGGTTTTAGGTTGGGTTTCATTCAAATTTTGGTAAAAGTCAAGCTCAAACCTGACCTATAAACAAGTCTAATTATATGTAAGGACAGGAGATGTTTCAAATGCATGATTATAATGCCATGTGGGTAGATATGGCCAAGTGGCGCTCTTACCATGATTGGGCATGTGGGTAGATATAGTCATGTTTTTCGCAATGTTTTGGAATGAAAACATTCTTGGGCATGACACGTTACCATGATTGTGGGTAAAATAGTAACTACATCCAAAATTCTTTTGACCAAATAGACAAGCAAATATGGGATTAAATGGGTTAATGTATCATGTCCAAGAGTGTTCAAAGTTTTCTCCTTTTTGAAAGGAGAGGGTATTTTTTTTTCTCAAATAAACGTATTGATTCTGGATTGTCTTTTTCACATTCTCGCCAATCTTTTCCCATAAATGATGCAATACATAAAAATGAACATTGTACTAAATGGAATGGAATGGCGAAATAGAAATAGGATTCATGTAGCCGACCCCATATAATTGGGATAAGGCTTAGATGACGATGATGATGATACTATAGTTTATATATTTTAAACTGATTTTAATGTAAGAAGAAACAAACCTTCACAATATAATGCGAAACCATATACTATTTTTTTCTGATTATTATTTAATTAGATGTATGAATAACCAAAGGGTCAGAAATACAGTTTGACAATACTGCCAGTCTGCTACCCACAAGTTACTCAAAGGCTTGGGTCGGGAGAGCTGAGCCAAAGCAAAGCCTGAGCCTAGATGTGCTAACACTTAAACTTGTGGAAATCCCTACTTCAGACTTCTAAACATGTAAGGCAAATGGGATCACAACTGGACAAGCCACAAAACTTATGTGAAACAACCTTAAAATTGTCACCTGAGGTCCCAACAAAGGTGCCTTGGCCCGGCCATCAAGTTGCCCACTTGATAATGCTTTTGGTTCATTAGTTTGCTGATTTCTGGCCTTCTCTTTATCACCTTGCTTCTGATTTCCATGTAGGGCCTCGTCTCTTCAGGCCAAAAGCCTGACAAGTGAGGTTAGTGATGATGTGGCAAATACTCATTGGCGCGAGTCAAATACCCGATTTAAAGAATTTACACTGCATTCGCCCGTGTTTTTAGGCAGGCCTGGGTCGATTCAAATTTTAACAAAATTCCAACCCAAATTCGTTCAACTTTTCCATGTAGGGGCCTCGCCTCATCAGGCGAAAAGCCTGACAGATAAGGTTAGTGATGATGTGGCAAACACTCAGAGGTGTAAGTAGGATACCCGATTTAAAGAATTTATACTGCATCAGGCCTGGTCCATTAAAATTTTAACAAAATCTCAACCTAAATTTACCCAATTTGCATCCTTAATTTCAGCTTTCGGCCCCATAAAGAAAAACTTGACATTGAATTTCAAGCTAAAATGTGTGCCACACAGAGAGTATGTGTACCAACAATGTTGCCAACTGTCAATGATCAATTTTCAGACTCCTCGTCGAGCACCAACTCTCGACCAACCAACAAACCAACCGCCAGTTTAGACTTCCATCACCAACAACATGCAAGGGAAGCAGAATCCTACTGATCAGACCAGAAAATGAATTGAATAACCTCGAAAGTGTCAATTCCAAGCCAATACAAAGTACATTTGGCATAGTCAATTGGCCAAGTTGATAATCGCTTAATTGGGCCCCGTTTCTGGTTTGGATTTCTTCTGAACCCAGTTAAGAGATTAAGTGGTTTTGATTTCTGAATTGGGTAGACCCACTCATACAGTCATACGATACCAAATAATTAGCTCAGAACTGGACCCTTCAGGGGCGTACAATTTCAAAGATGAAATCATCCACTGAGATTCGATTTTGAACGCGTCAACTTTTCTCTACCTCTTTTTTTTTTTTTTCCTGAACTTTTCCGTTTATTTTCAGCAGCCTCGGACAATATTGTCAGGATCATACTGGACAACAAAACCCAGAAAGAAAGCTCAATGGGTCATGGTGGTTTTTACAGTTTAACAGTCGGTTAATTCTCTGAGGAAGTGAAAATCATCAAAACAGGAAGGAGTGAAGGACCCCATCACCCATATAAGAGGGGAGAGAATTAATTGAAGTTAGAGAAGAATAATCAAAATCATCTTGATTTGCTAAGAATCGGGTTGAGTAAGACACATTTTGCCTTGGAAAAATTGCCTCATTTGATTATACAAATACTATATTGCTCTTGGGAGAGACGTCTCACCCTCCAATACTGAAATCAGGGAACAACTCTTAATCTGGACCTAAATTTATGGTCAAACAAATGCTTATATATCCATGAATTCGTTGAGTTAATTAGTTTACAGCTATATAAATTTGAATTCGATATTAATTAATCAAGGAGACGTCAGATCAAGATCAATAGAGGGTTGATGGTGAGATTTTAGTTTACTTGGGTTGACTGATAAATAGTGAGATCTTTTGTTTTCTGAACCTGAATCCAAATTATGTCTCATAAAAATACAAGCAACTTCCTACTTTTCCGACAGTTGATGTCTCCTGATTACTGAGGCTGAAGAAATTCTTTGGCTTCTAAACTTATACTTTATTGTATAATAATCAACCATATCCAGTCCCTAAATCACAATGACATTAGTTAGGGAAATTATACTTAGGGGTAGTGACAGTTATCTCTCCTGACATTATTTTGCGACGAAGAGGTAACAGACCATTTTGCCCTTTTAACTTAATTTTTCTAAATTCTAAACTTTACATGTTTCTCTCAATTTTCTTTCAATGATATTATCTTGAGAAAGAATTTTGAATGGGCAATTTAATACACCGGAGAGGTGGGGGTAAAGTGTTGGAATCTAAGGGTATGTTTGGTTTGAAGGAAAATGTAAGAAAATACAGGAACCTATACAAGGTTTGTAAAGGTTTTTCTACCTTTTCCTGCATTTTCCTTCAAACCAAACATAGCCTAAAAGTTCATGGGCGGGGAAGGGGTTAGGAGTCGGTGGGCCAAGTGTTACCATTACCTAAGTACGAAAGTGGCTATCAGTAATTTACCCCATTAATTAATTACAAATTAACATCTCCAAACAATGCAGGTTAATTAAACAGAAAATTCATCTTCCAATCAAACCAAGTTCCCCCAAATAATAATAATAATAATAATACCCATCGATTTTTTTTTATTTTATATTTTCTATATTATATTTCCTTGACAAAATGTTTTCTCATATATGATCTACTCTTAATCAGTCTACAAGAATTTATTTGTGTGTGGTTGTTAATATAATTACTCCACCTTTTTTTTATTTTATTATTGGTATATATAAATGTACATATGGCTTATCATTCGGATAGTGACCATTGTCTCCTCTCTATAGGTCTTTCAGTCAGAAGAGGAGAGCCTTTCACACCATGGCTACTATTACAAGGGACTGAGGACTTTGCTTAAGTGCAAAGCATGGCTCGTACGAAATGAAATTATAAAAAAAAAAATTGTAAAACTCTGATGTTGACCCTTCAATAACACCGGTGACCGGACCACCAAGAGATTGATCTAAGGGTCTCTAGATTTGGAGATAATATTCTCTACCAACGGCCAGATCTGTTGGAGATACCCATAGGCCATAGCTACCTAACCAGGAAGGTAGCTGTGTAAATGTCATACCGTAAGTAGGGTATCCAGATGGGCCCTACAGTGGAGTCCACCATGCATTCATTTCGAACAATTTGGGCCTAGATAATTTTGAGGCCCAAGAAATGTTCGCATTAGCCCAACAGAGGTAAGGTAATACAATGGGTCTGTATCATGGATGGATATAGTTTAATACTTGTTCTCAATGCAGAAAAATCAACACTCCAGCAAGGCAGCGACCTAATCTCTGTATAAATGCACAACACCAGGGTTCCTTAATTAGGACCACTGGCTACCAGTGGGCGAGGTTAGGTAGAGTTGGCTTGGCAGTGAAACATTCTAGGAAAACCTTGGGACGCAACTTGTTGTCCGTCTGCTGCCCCATGGGCCCGGTGTTGAGGATGAAAAGAAGGGCTTTTGATCTGGACCATAGATCGGGCCTGGGCCAGATGCCAAACAGCCCATCCAGTCGTACACTGAATCGAACTCAATTACTCAGCTACATCTGCATCTTTGCTTCCCAGCTCCCACAGAATTACGAATTATATGCAAAGCTCTAGGCCCACCACTCCACACTGCTCCATAAGGCGACAGCACCTCCGGAGCACTGCAACCTACAACCCAGAAGTACGGTGGGGATCCACGTGCTACCGCAACGCTCAAACGGCTCAGTAACCTTCAGAAATGAGTTGGGATCTCCTGCTACTAAAACACGTTCCAACACCTTCCCAACATAATCGGACACTGTATATTTCACATGAGACTGGGACCCGTATTAAGGGGGATTTTTGGGAATATCTTCCCGTGCATAATATTATGTAGGCGGATAAGATATTCCTTATCTGTAATTACAATGTTATGTGGATAAATATGGCAGAAATTTTTGTAGGCAGGAGTTTCGGACTCTTTGCKAAACACTAAAATGTTAGAGCCATGTTATTGCTAGAAGAATCGGCGCTGAAATTTTAGTATGATTGGTCGATTTTGATAATTTTCAGGAATTTGGTCAGAAATCAATTCTTAAAATCGGCCGTTTTTCAGGAATAGTCATTTTCGATGATTTCCTAATTCCCAATTGATTCCGATTTTTTGAGAACATTGAATAATAACTCCAATATAAAAATAATCAGCCCTTAAAAATCAATACCAAACATATTCAAAACTGATTTATCAAAAAAATGACTTACATGACAAGTTTTGATACGAAACAATAAAATTCACCGATTTTTTGAAAAATCAATAAGGTCTCAGCACCGATGCCAAATATCACCTGATTGAGATGTGTGGTATCAGATCATATTGAAAGGGTTTTGGAAGGTATTTTTATTAATAGGACATCCGCATTCTATTTCTATTTGGACGGGGTGTCTGGTAATGTGGACCCAAGACTTAAAATTAGGTTGGGCCACTGGGCCTAAAATGGACGTGTGGCTGGAGCAAAAGTTGGGCCTAAACAGTTGGTAGACCGTAGACTTTTACCTTATGCCCTGAGCATTAATCGAAACAGGAATCATGTGCGTAACTAACTACAGCATCAGTCACAGATCCACATGACCGTCTGATTGGTATAATTGGTTCCACTGCGCATATCCAATGGTGTATTACACAACGGAAAATATCTATGTTAACCATGTGGCAGGCAAATAGAAGATCAGCTTGTCCGGACGTGTCCAGCTATTTGTGGAATGTGGCATACATATTTGGATTAAGAGAGCTGACATCTCAGTTTATTCGAATCCGACGRTTGCCAATCCGGTAAGTTATAAGTGACCAGTGGATATTCCRTCAGTTAACACATTACCCCTCGCAAAGTACGTGTCTTCTTGTATGGTAAAACCTTCACACGTGCTGAGACAAAGAAGAGAAATATGTCGGCACGTGACAAGAACAGGGAACTTAAGTTGTGAGGACCCTCTTTCTCTCTCTCTCTCTCTCTCATGTCAATTTTGAAGCCATAACCATTCTTTTGTATAAATGCAAGAAAATGACGCGTCGCCCTCACGATTAAAACTCCTGTCGGGGGGGCTTTTTTCGGTCCCCGCCCTACGACACGGATGTAATAGTGAAAGACTGAAGGGGAGATACGGATACGCGTAGAATGCCCCGAAGGGACACGTACGCTGGACGCGACAATACGGTCCGTCTTGTGAGGACACCCTCCCCGATCCCCTCCGCAATCCGCATTTATAGCCCTCCGCTTCTCTCCCTTTCCTCTCTCAGATTTTTCTCTTTTTTTCTCATTGTCGAATACTTAGTCCTCTCATCTCCTTCCACTTCCACCTTCTCTCGAGAAACCGTATGAGCTATCGACAGTGATCCTTCCTCAAACGTAAGGCGATCGATTTTTCTTCTGGGGTGGTTTCTGGTTTGTTCTGTCGAATCCGAGCTCTGAATTCTTCTGCTCGAAGCGACTCCGAAGTTCGGATTCCGTTGTAACGCCCACCAAGGAGCTTGAGCTTGTGTGGGTTGGTCATTGGTGTTGAATTGAGGGAATGCGAAGTAGATAAGGTTCTGTTTGTCTCTGTGAGGGAAACCGGAAGCTCAGTTCCGTTTCCGTTTGTTTGTTAACCAATAAGTCTAGGATTTTGAGTGAATTTGATCATTCATGGAGCGGATTTCGTGTTTCGATAGCAGATCTGAAGGTTGCAAGGATGATAAGCAGGAAATGGCGGAAGATAGCTTTGAATTCGGTGACGGAATATTAATGACGGAAAATCTTCTACAAGAAGCAACCGTTCCAGGGAGCTCTTTCACCGCTCTTCTCGGACTCCCGGCGAATCAAGCTATGGAACTCCTCCAAGATCCTCTTTCCGGCAAACCTCAGACGGTTATCGCCCCGGAGATGTGGAGAGATAGCCGGAGTGGACAGGAGGACATGCGCTACACATTCAACTGCTCTCCAACCTTTCCTACCGACGCCGCTCTTGTCGAACGAGCGAGCAAGTTCTCAGTCTTCGCTGCCGCACAGAACTCGACTGACAAGTGCCCTGTTCCTTCGAATTCAAACGAGAATTCGCTCAAACCGAAGAGCGAGCCCGCCGATTCCGAGTCAAACCCGAGCTCCTGCCTGGTTTCCTCCGATCCCGCAACGCCGAGCGAGAACCAGGCGTCGACGAAGCGGAAGGAGCGAGAAAAGAAGGTAAACATTCGAAATCAGCGCTCTAGGGTTTCCCTTTCTGGCAACTGGTTCTCTCTCTCTCTGCTCAGTGTAAAGCTCTCAGACTGTTCGCTTTTTCCATTTCCGGAAATCAGGTTAAGGTCCCTGCTAAAAGGAGCAAAAACGTGGAGAATGAGAGTTCGAAAGCAGGCGAAGCGAAAGACGGCGAGAAGCTTCCTTACGTTCACGTTCGAGCTCGTCGTGGCCAAGCAACTGACAGCCACAGTTTAGCAGAAAGGGTAATCTCACTTCATTAACTTATCACACAAGTCTATTCCACGTAATGATTAACAATAATTACTTACTTAAATCTTAAATCTTAAATCTCAATTAATTTTTCGATTTCCAGGCGAGGAGAGAGAAGATAAATGCTCGGATGAAGCTCCTCCAGGAACTGGTCCCAGGCTGCAGTAAGGTTAGTTCTCTCTTCTTTGTCATTTTGAATGAATCTAGGGTCATTATCGTAATTTTAAATCGTATTATAATCTCCTTTGTCGTAGACTTTTGTTTTTTGAAAATAGATTGGCCATTGATGCTAGTGGAATAACGATAATACCCTTTGAAACTTTGAAGTAGACGGGGGGGGCCGTCTGATCTGGTAAATTAGTTAGGAATCTCTGGTGGGAAGGGGTAAAAGCGACAAAAACAAGAGCCTCCCCCTCCCCCACCCAACTGCGAATGATAGAGGAGACGCGACGTGATAGAGATGGACCATGAGTCACTATTTCCGTGATGGCGTCCTCTTCAGGAGTACGTACTCATTAGCTCTTTTACCTATGGATGGTCCCTCGAAATTCACACCCACACGATTTTCGATGACCATCCAACGGTGGTCAGTGGGCCCTAGGAAGTACGTTGAGCTTGTTCGTCCACAGAGACGAGTCTGAGGCTCTGAGCCTCCTCTTGTGTGGGGGGGGGGGGGATGATCTCCGTGTATGGATACAGAGACCGATAGCACCGAAACCAACTCGGCCGTATGTGAACGTTAGCGTGTCTGATCTTTTGACTTCTCATCCGACGATTAGGATCACCTGATTGAGTCCCCTCTTTGAGAGCCATAGTGCTCTTTGGTGGTCCAGTCCATGTGTTCATCACATTTATTGTCTTCTATGATACGAGGACCACAGATCTTTCAACGAATCACGATTTGATGGCCATAGGGTTGGAGCTAGTGGGAGGACCGGTGGACCACATTGACAGTTATATTCTAATCCGATGGTTGTCTGTAGCGGTCCCGGATGAGACCAATCTACTTTATGTGCTCCAGAGCACATATTATCCAGTTGCAGAGGGAGGGGGGACTTTCCTAGTTAGTAGAATAGTAGTTACCATTATCTGGGCCGCCAAATAACGGGAAACGGAAAACGGAAAAGGTTGTTTGGAAACGGAGAGTACCAAATTCCAAATATCGATTTGTTTTGTTTTGATATCCGTCCGAGTCAGACTCAGGACCACATCAAATCCGAAGCTTTTAGGAGCCCCCTGATGATGGACAAACATGCGCCATCACATCAGGATCACCAGTCCTGATTCCATGTAGCATCTGGTACTGGTATGGCCTGTTGAAAATTGCCATTCAGTGTGTGTTTCCTGACCATTGGATCTTTGGGTAAAGACTTGGGGTGACCATAAGATGACATGGGTTGGACCGTAATTCTGGATGGAGGAGTAAAAACTTAATCGATAGGGGCTTAATAGGATAGGATTGATTGTTATTTCAAATGTGGTCCATCAAAGGTTTGGGCTACCAGTAACCTGGTACGACCTGTAATCACCATTATATATCTCTTTCCTGTTTCGCTTTTATTATAGAGATGTACGGTGTAGATCAGCCAAATATCATCTCGGAGAATTTGCAGGCTTTCGGTACTTTTTCGTTATAGGGCATTTTAGTCATTGTACACCAATATTAATCAACAAGGCCCTTCTTAATTACTCAACCTTCTTAGAAACGGGAAAATGTATCACCATCTTAAGCGTTTTCTCCTTTTTTTTGGTTTCATTGGTGCTCTTTTACGAAAAAAAATGCTTTTGCAGATTTCTGGTACGGCGTTGGTGCTGGACGAGATAATCAACCACGTACAGTCTCTACAGCGCCAAGTGGAGGTCAGTGTCCGAATTCAGAACAGAACCCAACCCCTCCTTCCCTCATTTATTTTCGTTTCGAGTTCGTTTTCAACTTTCTGCCCGATAAAGGCATAAAGCTATACCAGCAATAATAGCCGGATGCTGCGTGGGCGTTTTGGTCATTTTGAATCATTATTTTCTTGCACTTTGTTCTGATTCGAGGTTTTTTTTTTTTTGGGGTTTCAGTTCTTATCAATGAGACTCGCTGCGGTTACCCCGAGGATCGACTTCAGCCTCGACAGCTTTTTCGCCGCAGAAGTACGCACTGCCCACTATATTTATGGCTCTCTTTTTTCTTCTTGCAGGCAAAAGTTAATTTCTTAAAAGTTTATTGACTGTTAATTCATCGTTTTTAAAAACTTATTGACTTTGTACCACACCGTGTTTTTTTCTCTCCAAAGATTAGAAGTACTGGAGTAGGATTAGCAAAAAACAGACTAGAAATATCTAGTATGAACGCAGACAGAAATGGTTAACCCACTTGCCAATGAGTTAATGGTACCTGCCACCTTCCATTAAGAAACAAAAATTAGAAGTGAATGGCGCCTAAAATTTCTTCCCAGGACAACACGAAACCTGTTTTTGTAACTTTACCGAATATGCCTGAAAATCTTGTCTGGGTTCAATAATTCTGTTTGGGGGGTGGGGACAGCACTTCTTAAGTAGGCCTGAGCGACAGTTTACAGTTCTATTAGTGCATGCAATATTTCTGCTACAGCACTCCAGTGAGAATGAAAGAGATATTAGTGCCAACCCAGTACCCATTATTAGCCTGAGATCTGCAGCGCTTCAAAAAGAATGTCCAGGATCCTATGGCCATGGTTATCGACTATGGTTAGTTTTTGTCAAAGAGTCTCTTAAACCAGTGCTTTGATATATGTGGTGGTTCAGTCCACTTAGGGTTGTTGGAAGGGTGGTCGATCCTACTTTAGCTTTCCCTTCTCTTCATGGGTCCCATATTTCCTTAACAAGGGCAGACATGCAAGGGTCCTTGTGTTACAAAAGTCTCCGATTGAAACACCCGTGATATTTGAATCTCGTCTGGTTCTCACTCATCTCCTTTCATGGTGACATGACATAACTTGTCTATTACTTGTTGGTTTCTTGCAGAGTGGATGTGTAACGCCCAGTAGCTGCCCCAGCACAGTGACGTTTGAGCCATTGATGTGGCAGCAACAACAGAATCAGCCTCTATGGGAGGGTGACGTGCTCCAACGACAGATGTGGGAAAGAGATGACAGCCATAGCTTCCTTGCACCGGAGAACTTCCTTTTCAGTTACAACTCAGCAAATTCAGGTAAAATTTTAAACCGTAACCCATTATTATATAAATAAATGATCACGAACACAAAACACAGTATAACATGTAATCATATACAAAAGAAACTGAAGTGAACAATGACAGGGAACAGAAAAAAAAAATAAAAAATAAAAAGTCAAAAATGATTAACTTGGTTCCAAATTCTTATTGTTGCAGTGCCTCTGAGCTCGAACCACCTGAAAATGGAACTATGAAGCCGGAATGGAGCCTGGTGGCTGCTTGGTATTGGTAGTGTACATAATGGATATATTATTAGCAGCAGGTAGCAGGGTAGTGAAGAGGAGCAGTCAGCAACTCAGCATTCCTTGGGGTTTCGATGTTTATGCGGTGTTGGCAGAGACATCCAGAAAACCCTAATTTTTCATCATGTAGGGGAGCTAAAGAAATAGAAGAGAATAGATAATTCGATTCCATAAATTTTATATATATGTCTAAATCTAATTACTAACTGGGTCATTCAATCTTCTACTTAAATTTCATTTGTGAGATGATTGATTGATTCATTGTATAATTTGGAACAAGTTGTTGCTTGAATATTATTAAAATCGCCTCTCTTTCCTCCTATTTATTTTCATTTCTCATGTATGTCTGCTCCAACGAACCCTTGCATATATCCATTCTCTCATGTTAAGATGAGGATTTGGATGCATGTATGATAAATATGAATGAATCTGTATGCGCTCCACGGCTCCAGCTGTCTCTATAAAAAAGGCCGATATTAATACTATAGCCCTAACTGACGATAATTCCTGTATTTTTATAATTTACGATGTATCAATTATCTGTCTGATATCGTTTTAGAGGGTGGATAAGTAATTTACGTTTCTCTTTTTATCCGAATAAGTTATTTACATCACACAAAAGCTCTGTGGATGGTTGGGCTTCCTTCTTCAATCCATGGGCTTTGATTCTTCGAAATTGCAAGGCTCATTACGTATACCATTGGATTGAATGCTTGTTAAATTCGCGGACGGTCATATCATTGGAAAATGGAAACAGAGCTCTCTAAAGTCTACGCCTTAAGCTTGAAGAACGAAAGAAAGAAGAAATCAAGAAATAGTAAAAATAAATAAAGAATGAAGAGAGGGAGTAAAGGCCGTAGGTTGATAAGTTGATTAGGTGGTGCTTTGACTTTCGAAGTTTCATGTATGAATGAAACGAGTCACACGACGAACTGAACACAGACAGATTCACGTATGACATGGCATTGCTCTTTCATTTGCTTTAGAACACTACAATTACAACCCGAATTTACGTCATCCACATCACATGTGTTACAGTCACTGAGTCGACCCAATCTACGCTCCCCGCCACCGACTGCGGTGCCGTTGGCTACGGATGCGGGAGGTGGACGAGTCAGAAGACTACCGGAAGGCCACCTGACGGCGACGATGTTCTTGAGATTGGGGGGGTGGGGGTGTTGGAAATCGAGGGAGCTCGGGTTTTGGGTGGGATGCGGTTGATGTACCGTCCCACGGAGTCCTGACCATCCTCTTGGAGTTGGAGAAGGTAAATAGAGTACGTAGTGTCGACGGTGAACGCGACGAATGTGGAGCACCACCGGCGGCCGTGTGATCGACGGTAAGTGACTGAAGTTTTGCCAAATTCCATGTAAATCAATGATCAGAAGGACGTCATCGTGAGATATTTACATATTGCCGGCTAGGCCTACTGTTTTTGACTTTTCAGGAAAACCCGAATTTAAGTGAGATATTTTTAGATATTTAAAAGTGTGCTTGGGCTTGTTACATAATAATTCTAGATAATGATAATGATATTAATATTATATTTAAAATTTTTTATATTTTTTTATTTCTTATTTTTATTATTAATTAGATGCAGGTTGAAAATTCAAATCTCATGTAAACATCTTTTCAAATACGTGATAATCAGATCCAGTTAAGTTTTAAGAATTATTAATAGACCTACTTAGTTGGTTAGATTTTTCTTTTTATAATATTTAATCTTTTTTGTGTATCTTTTTTTTTTGTTCACTTATAAAAGAAATGTAAGATTTAAATGGAGAGAATTGAATGGGTTTAAAAGTAGTATTTCAAATTACAATTTAAACCTCACAATTAAATAGGGACCAACTTCAAAATTGAGTATTTTAGTCAAAAAAAAAATTTCACAATCTTATTCATATTTTTAGTAGTAGTATATAAATATAAAATTATAGATGTATCCAGTTTTTTTCTATACTTTTTTTTTGTATTTTTGTGTGTAAAAATAATTCTAATATGTTGCACTTTTGTTTAATATGATAAATATATGATATTATACATGTGTCTAAATGTTTTTTGAAAAATTTATATATTTTTTTTATATTTATATTTTATATTTTATTAACTTTTATATTTATTTATGACGTTAAAGGTTAACATGTTTGACCCAAAATTTGAACTATTAATCTTTGCCAAACAGTAAAATAATTTCATCTTGGTCAGTTCTAAATTATGTATTTCATTTTCATTATCAATAAAAGTAATTGTTTATTACACTCATTTTTTTAATTTGATTAATAAATATATCATAAATGTGCAATTTTTTGTAAGTTTTTGTAATTGTTTCTATTTTAAAAATTTTATTACCTAACTATGACTCATAGGTTGATCAATTTGATTCGGATGGTTGAATTGCTTAGTCACCACTTGGATTAAAATTGGATTTTTTTAAGTCAATTTTAAAATATATGGGTTTATATTGTTAAAAATATTGACACATATCTAATTTAATAAGAGAATATGGGGGTTAATAATTTTACTATAAGACATAGTAAGAGGGGATTAAATGAGGTGAGAAGTAATAATTGAAATTACATTTTCAATATTATCATTAGAGATGGACTAAATACATAATTATGAGCATTTTAATAGCCATTAAAGCTAAGTTGGCATTAAAATTATAATAAAATGACTTTTATACATTTTCTCAAACAAAGAAGTAGAGGAAAATTTTAGTTTAAAAAAAATCACATTGCATTCACACTTTTATATATAATATAGATATGGTATGAAATAATGGTCTGTTTGGTGAATATTGAGCATATGGACACTAGTCCATGTGCTTAAAATCGACTAATAACTAAAGTTGTCCAACCCAAATAAGCTAGAGACAGATTTTTTTTATGTATGTAATAATCCATGGATTATTAGGTAGAGAAACTGGCCCATTATGGAGCTTCACCCAGAAATCTCAAAACAACTCTAAATAGCCTTGTAATGGACCTCAGAGCAGATATTTTCAGCGTTTTACTATTTATGTATCCTAGGACTGACAATTAATAAAGTATTGGGGTTTTTACAGTTGGGGTAAGTGCCAACTCGGAATTCATGCCAATACACTAGTGGGTATTCGTGTTTAGGTGGAGGTATTTAAAATTTTGAATTGTTAAAGGTCTACAACGAAATTCAGAATTCTGAGGTAGAATGCAGTCTATTTATCTTCTAGCTGACAGTGACGGACTCCAGGATTCAAATAATATCTTCTACTTGACAGGGACTGACTCCTGAATTCAAATAAAATCTTCTACAACCAAGCTTGGTAGACCAGGTTCCATTGCTTTTTGCTTTTTTGCTTTTTGCTTTATTTTTCAAGGATCTACTATTTGATGATATCACCACTGTGGATTTTCACAGAGAACTTGAACTCAAGATACATCCATACATGATAGAGACAACATGCTCCAAGTATTCCAATGTAACCAAGGTTTCAACTATATATAGCGTATTGTATCATATTTTTCCGTATCCAATACACTTGTTTACAGGTGCTACACACATATACCCACCCATGATATATAAACTAAAATTTAACAGAAAAAAATAAAAATAAAAAGAAAGGCATGCTGGCTTAAAAGTTAAAATACCAATATATCCCTGTTGATACATAGGTCTATGGATACTTTGAACCATGAGTTTAACGTTACTAAAAGCATGATCTTTAGGGCATTCGTTTTTTGGATTTTGAGAAAGAGAAAAGTTGGTCAATGGGATTTTGGTTTCCGTTGAATAAAAATCTCATATTCTTTTTTCAGATTTATGTGGAGATCAAGGAAACCTATCTCTCGAGTGGGTAAATAACTTTTCCACTTGAAGGAAAATTGCCAACACTTAATGCAACAAAAATGCCTCTTTTAATAATGGATTTTTATAGCTAAAATGGTTATTGCCTTATTTACCTAGAAAAAAAAACATGAATAAATACACTTACCCCTAGATAAGTAATTTACCGAAAAGCGAACTGGGCTTAGTAATGATCCCCTTGGTAGAAAAAGCAAGGGGGTGGCCAGATCAGAGCCTATCTAATTAACCAGCTGCCATCKAATCCCAAATTCAACAAAGGGTTCCATAACCAATCTACTTCTCATTTACATATCTGTTGTTTCTAGGAATGAGATTTATCAGATTCAAAACACATCCTTTCTACAATGGATCATTACCCAATGTTGGTCTCAGTCATTTGGGGGGTCTTAGGAGGGGTGGACGGGATACGGGTAAATAAACTTTAAACAAAGTGGCTGCTCTCAGACGGATTGCCACTTTCTCAGTTGTCAGCTTGAGATTCTACCATTACACTAAGCAATAGAGGTGTAATATGGGCTGGGCCTTTTGCAGGCCATTCACACCGTAATGGGCCGGTCCTGCCTGGCACAAATTCCCTAAAGGGGAGCCGGGCATGACCAATGGCCCAGGTCCTGCGGACCTAATTGGGCTGGGCTGTGTTTCAAGTTGTGGGCCAGCATGATTTTTTTCATTTTTTAGGAAGAAATTGAAAAAAAAAAACAATGAAAGTAAAAAATTACAAATTTATGATAAAATTAAAATAAGAAAAGAACAAATTGGAAAAAACATAAGATTTTATTTCATATGAATAATTCAATTGAAAAAAAATACAAGAAATTAAAAAATATATATATAACTTACAAATTTACAAATTACAAATAAAACTACAAAGTCGCATTGATGAACCTTGTGCCCGGCACGGCCCGAGCCATGCCGGGATTGGTGGGCCGTGCCGGGTTGTGCCAACCCGAGGGTGGAACAGCCCATTTTACACCTCAACTAAGCAATGAGCCCTTGTTTAATTGAAATTCATCGATGGGAACCTATCTTCTAATCACAGCCTTCAAAGCAACTTGAAATTTATCAACATGAATCTTACCCAGAAGAAGGTACAAATTACTGGAATAGGTTGATTGGTCATTCAGGTCTCCACTCTCCACCAACAGTAGGGAACAGGAACATAAAAGAGATATGTTCGTGCTATTCTTTTGACAAAGACAGTTTGGCAGAGAGCATCTGTCGCGCTATTGCCATTTTTTATGTATGAACCCTCTTGTAACAATTAAGACCACAGAAAGTCCCCAACTGCAACTCACTAGAAATTATGTCGGAAGGTGATTTTCTTCTTAGGAGAGAAATTTGTAATATGTAACCATTATAAAATAGCCTGTTTTTATAGTACTTGAAGTGCACATTACATATTCTTTTGCAAAATTAGGATTCTTTTCAAAATTTAAATATACCAGGCTAATTTTTTCACTTATGTTCATAAGAGTAAGTTTTCTAGTCATTTAAATGTAACTAGTGGAACCAGTGCGATGCACGGGCTTTGTTAAAACAAATTCAAGCAATAGAGCTAGGGGTGCAAGTTAGGTGTATTCAATTCAAGCCTGACCTGATTCAATCAAAGCTTTTGCACAGGTTGGGTTTGGGTTTTTGAACTTTAAAATGGGCTTAAGCCAAAAAAATAAAATAAAATCAGGCCTAAACTAAACTTAGATTAGGCTTACGTTGAGACATCGGGTACTGATCCGATACAATTTAAGTTTGCCCAAAATTTTATAATATATATCCATATATCATCAACCTATTTTATTTGAAAACTAGTCGATACTTTTTTAAACCGAATTTCAAATTAGAGTTAATGGGATTTTAAAGAGACCTAGATACCTATAAACACCTAACCACAAAAGTTCATCACAGATATCCCCCATTTAGCCCTTGATCTGGGCTATCTCATTAGCCAATATATCCATTTTTTAAATGCCATTGATCATACCATTTATAGACCAATCAAACCCCACCAAATGATCCAATAGATAAATACCTTTAGAAACCTCATTGTCAACACCCGATTTTTGCTTAGTCATCGCTAAAATTTACCCCCAAACACCCAATTAGATCGTTATGATCCCTCTGAAGCGCCTAAAAATCCCAAACCCTACCATCAGGCCCAGGACCTCCTAAAATACCTATCCATGAAATTACAACCCAAGATTCCTCCACTTAATCTTTAATCAAATCAAGATTCCCTTTTGAACCCTCTCGTTAGTCTAAAGCATCCCAAGATCTCCTTAATCCTAACACCTTTGAACCAATCAGACCATACGATTGAACCCTAGACACACCAAAACATCTACCCATAAATTTTCAACCCACAATTCTCCCACTTGCCCCTTCATCAAATAAAGATTATATTTTGGCCCTCTAAAACCAATCAGATGTTTCCATCAAACCCTAGACACCCTAAAAACCCTACTCACAAAAATTCAGCCTACAATACCTTTGTTTGCCTCTTCATTGCACCAAGATTTCGTTTCAAAGCTTCAGATTGACCGAATCAAACCCTTTTCGAAGCAACTCGATCCAAGCAAGGTTAGACCAATCTAACTCTACCAATCAATCCAGAATGCTCTAAATTGACTGAATCACTACCCTCAAGATCTGCCTAATCCAGGCCTATTTGGGCCAATTTGAACCCTCCAATCGAATTCAAAATGCTTAAAAACCTAACCTTGTAAAATTTTAACAAAAATACCCTTATTTGCACCTCCATATAAAAAATATTCTATTTTAGTCAATCTCATTGCCCGCACATGCAAAACCACTATGTATACTCAAACCAATCTACCCACATTTTTTACCCAAAATACCCACCATTATATTAGAATTTTAGTTTTGAACTCCTTAGGCCCAAATTGACCAAAATACCCCTTGAGCTTAAAGAAATTACTAAATACCCCATACAAATCCTAAAATTACAAACTACCCTTACCCCCATTATAAAATCCAAAGATAATAATAGAAAATACTATTAATTAAATAAATACCTTAATTAAAATAATGAATTAAATACTATATTTTATTAAACATTGTAATTAATAAAAAATTTTGTTAACAATATAATGTTAATTAAAATGCTATATTTAATAAACACATTATTTATACGTAATAAAACCCGTATTTTTATTTATTAGATATTGTATTTTGATTTAGTAAATACTGTATCTTTATTTAATAAAAACCATATTTTTATATACATAAAAATCGTATTTTATTCAATAAATATAACATTTTTATCAGGGGCGGAGCCAGGAATTTTTATGAGGGGGGCCAAGACTTACGGATGGGCCATAGGGGGGGCCAACCATTGGGTGAAAAGTGAGGGAAGGGAACAAAATTACATATAAAAATGTATTGAGTGTGCAAATTTTTGGACCATAGGGGAGGCCATGGCTCCCCTGGGACCCCCCTAGCTCTGCCCCTGATTTTTACGTAATGTATTTTGATTAAATAAATACAATACTTTTATGTAATGAAAACTGTGATTTTATTTACTAAAAAAATATATGTTGATTTAATAAACATTGTAATTATCGTTAAATAAAAAACTCTATTAAATCGGGAATGGACCTGATATGGATTGTTATCTGATTAGAACCCAGTCCATTTAATAAAGCCTCCACGTCACATTAGTTAAATGGACTGGGTTAACATATTCAAACCCGACCCATACCCATTCGGAGGCTTTCTTCTTTGCCCGATGTTCGCTCAAAAGAGCGAACACGAAAACAAACCAACATGTAGTTTCGGCCAATCTTTGCATGAAACCAAGGAAAAACCATCGTCTTCGTCCAATCTTTGCATCAAAACTGACCAAGAAAAGCTAGATTTGGCCGTCGTCCAATCTTTAAGCTTTGGACTTTCATATGAAAAAGTGATTAATGCTTTCGTGTCAAACAAAGAGGATTGAAATACATACCTTTCAAAATGATCCAAGAGGAAGAACCTACCGCCCCTCGCTTTATTATGATTTTTTATCAAACCAATTAGAGAAACAACCCTACTATTCGCCCAAAATAGAGAAATATAAGTTGGGTTCTGAACGTAAAGAACATAGAGAGATTAGAAAGAAGAACTAGCTGACCTTCGGCCCTTGTATGTCTTCCTAATATTGGTTCTCATCTAAAACATGGGTTATGATAAAAGTGGGTTATTTGAAATTGCCACATACTTATTATTATTATATTTTAAAATAAAAGAAAATAAGAAAAAACACAAAAAAATGGAGAAAATAAATAAATAGCTTCTCTCAAAGGAGAGACATGTTGACATGGAGAAACAAATTTTAATAAATGTCTAACCATTAGTCTTATATTGTAATGCACATAAACCAACTTTCAAGAGTCTCATAGGATAGACGGTTCTTCTGTTTCGTATGGATGAGGCCAAAGGTACTCCAATTGCGTTCACAGCCACCAAATGAAGCAGTTTGTGATAATACCTTTATTGCAATCTTTCGAAGATGTGGGGCATCTTAACCATACACCAACCACTATTCAACTGAAAAATATAAAATAAAAATATTTCAGTATCATATATCATTAAAATAAAAGATTGCTTAATAAAATATTAATAATTCTAAAATATATTAGAAATTTATAACTCCATCATACCTAGGTTTAGTTTTATCTCGTGCTCTCTGTGCCAAACTATCTCCAAATCCTCCTAGTGCTTCACAGAATAATTTGATCAAATCATCATCAAAACATATTATATAATTTATAAATTTGTAAAAACTAATGAACAATAAATTAACAAATAATAACTAATAATTATATAAAAATTTACACATCCTGCATTGCAATGACAATATTATCTTCATCAAGCTCCAACTTTGCAACTACATTTTTCAAAGAACTTAACAAATCTTCATCAACATTGAGTTCCATAGAATATTAAAATGTTGGATTCAAATAATATGTTGAAATTCAAAAAATATACTAATATTAATGATTATTTTAAATATTTAGTCAACATAAAAGATTGAATGTAAATAATATAAATTTAAGAAAGAACATACCTGCTTTGTGAATATTATTGACGAGTTGTGAATTCCATCTCTTATTTATGATGTTTATGATCTTCTTATGGGAATTTGGGCTACCTTCTTTAATTGTTAAAACAATTTTTTGCATTGCTTTATATATAATTTCCATTATTGTCCATTTTTCACCATCAACTATTCGAAGCACTTCAACGACGAGCTCAATCATATTACAATATAGAGAAGTCACTCTCCAAAAATTGAGGTTACTGATTATTTTTTCAACTTCTTACCCAATTGATGTTTTACTTTGTTGCAACCATCTTCAGTCATCTAAATCAATCATGGCTCTCAATGCTGCTTTTTGAGAAACAAGACTTTATAGTGCAATATAATGAGTGGCAAATTTGGTAGGCCCTAGAAAAATTAGTTCTCTGTCTTTTATAAATTTCCTCATCAAGTTGAGAACTATGGCATAATTATAGATAAGGGTTATAATTTTCTGCCCTTTTGCAATAAGACTAGACACCTTAGCTAATTTTGAATATCTTCTAACATCAAGGCAATACAATGGGTTGCACATGGTGTCCAATATATGTGCTTTTTATTTCCTTTTAACATTTTCCTATCTGATTTGTAAGCATTTCCATTGTCAGTTATGATTTGGACAACATTTTTAGGACCAATTTCATTAATCATTGAATTCATCAGTTTATACAAATATTGTGCATTATGGCACTTATTTGATGCATCAATATATTTGTGAAATACTGTTTGTCCATTGCAATACATCATAAAATTTGTAATGGACAATCTGGTTGGCCCTGTCCAACCATTACACATGATGGTAAGTCCATAAYTGTCATCCTTTTAATAGAATGCTTTGAAATGGTCTTGTAACTCAGCCATTTCTTCATCTAAAAACTTTCCCATCACCTCATAAGTTGTAGGCCCCTTCAAACACTTTCTTACATTGGCTATTTCATCTATAATAACTTGATAATATGGGGAGTTTGTTACATTTGCAGGAATGTGATTGTACAATAAAAACATTGCAATTGCTCTTTTTATATTATGTTCAAAGCTTTTCTCATAGCACTCCTTAAGTATTCTCTATGTARCATCCCTATCTCTATATAAATATCCATCCATCTCTTCAATAGTTGGAGTGTCCCTACTTGATGACAATTTTTTAAAGGGATTTAGCTTTGAAAATACTCTTTTCATACTCAGTGTACGGAATAGTTTACTTTTACTCCTTGACAAAGATGCTTATGATGACTCACCACCCCCTAATACTCTGAATCTGCAAATACAGACTTAATTCTCTAAAATCGTTGTACTTGCTCCTCTTCCCACTGTGTAGCTCGTGATGCATGTCTTCCCATCCCATGTTATATGTTCTTTGTTCTACATCATCATCATCTATGTTAAAATATTGAGGCATTGATTCTATGTCCTCCTCTCCTTCATCATCATCATCTCTAAACCCCAATGTTCGTGTAATCATTTTTTTATCATTTTCTTGTTACTTTCACAACATCTCTTGTTCTTTGAGATGTTTTTGCATCGCCTTACAAATTTCTTGCGGGCATTTAGGGCAATTAACAACATTAGAATATCCTCTTACTAAGTGATGTTTCAAACGGGCCACACCACCATATTTCATAACTTGCTTACAAAAGTTGCATTTTGTATGGAATTCATTCCCATCAACTATAGTGTCATATTTCCAACCAATATCTTCTTCTTCCATTTTTTGGATGCCATGTCAAAAGATTAAATGGTCAAATTCTAGATCCCAACTCCCAAGTATTAGTGTGTCACATATTCACAGTGTTACACTATCATAATGCATATGCACAAAAATTAATTGGAATTTAGAAGCAACAGTTAATCATAAATTTAAGTATCTAAAAAGTAGTTAAATAAATTATATAATTTACAAATAAAAATCATTAATTACCAAATAACCAATTATCCATCATATATATGTATTTAATCACAAATATCCACCAAGAATCACATAAAAATTCAATTATTATATAAATTATCCAATTTTAAGTAGTAATGTGTTAGTAAACAAATGTTATCTAATCTTATTAAAAAATTAACAATTATGTAAATTTTGTAATTAGTTAATCAAACACTTTTTTATATCTTATTATCTTTTAAATAATTATTTATCTTTATTCAAATAATTATTTATCTTTATTCAAATAATTATTTTGCATGTTTTATTCTAATTTCTAAAAATTAAACAAATATTTTTTCTAAATGGCTTCATGGACATATATTATTTTTATTCTAAAATTAATAATTATTTTTCATGTTTCATTCTAAGAATTAAATAATTATTTATTTTTATTTATATAATTATTTTGCACATTTTATTCTAAAAATTAAATTAAAATTTGAAAAATTAAATATATAACAGAAAATTTGAATGGATTTATGGACATAATACATCAAATAATTATTTTGCATGTTTCTTTCTAAAAACTAAATAATTATTTTGCACATTTTATTTTAAAAATTAAATTAAAATTTGAAAAATTAAATATATAACAAAAAAATTGAATGGATTTATGGACATAATACATCAAATAATTATTTTACATGTTTCATTCTAAAAACTAAATAATTATTTATTTTTATTAAAATAATTTTTCGCACATTTTATTCTAAAAATTAAATTAAATTTTGAAAAATTAAATATATAACAGAAAAATTGAATGGATTTATGGAAATAATAGATCAAATAATTATTTTTGAATGTTTCATTCTAAAATTTAAATAATTATTTATTTTTTCAAATAATTATTTTGCATTTTTGTTCTAAAATTAAATTAAAATATGAAAAATTTTATATGTAACAGAAAAATTGAATGGATTTATGGACATAATAAATCAAATAATTAKTTTACATGTTTCATTCTAAAAACTAAATAATTATTTATTTTTACTCAAATAATTATTTTGCACATTTTATTCTAAAAATTAAATTAAATTTGAAAAATTAAATATATAACAGAGAAATTAAATGGATTTTTGGACAAAATCACGTAATAGATCATCCATATATTTACTGTAATCTGTAAATATTTATTATTAAAATTTATATCATAGCAAAAAAATTAGAGAAATAAATAAATATTTATAATCTAAAAATAAAAAATTAGAAAAAAAAAACAAACTAAATTTTTCATATGATAGATCAATCTTATGGAATTTTAGACCATGTTAGATCAATATTAGATGTACAACATACTCAAGTCTCAACATATAGGGTTAGATACTTTGATCACGTAAAATCGAAGAAATTATATATATATATATATATATATATATATTATTCCGAAAATTGAAATAAATATTAAAAAATCAATTATTTAGAAAAAATTCAATTGATCCATGGACATGGTAGATCATAAATAGATCTACAATATAATCAATTTCTTGAGGTAGATCACAAGAAAAAACTAATTTTTTTTTTATCTTTTACTATTCTGGAATTTCTTTAAATATTGACAAAAATCTACATATAGCATCAAAATACATAGGATGTTTTGCACAAAAATAGTAGATCAACACACATAAATATGTTTTGAAGCATCCAAGCTAAAAAAACACAAAAMGATTGGCTGAAACTGCAAAAAAAAATGAGAAAACATACCTATTTTCGCTCCTTTTTTAACAACCTTGAAAAAGTTGTTGGATCTTGCAAACTTGTAGATGTTTTGGCGGATTTTCAGTAGATTTGAGTCTCTAGTAATGGTATGAACGTTTCTGGAGAGTTTAGGGAAGAAAGAGGGCTTCTGAAATGGGTTTAAAAGCCCTTTTTCGAAGAGGGTTTTATTTGCATTTCCGCCACAATAAAATCATACTATATCGGTCGATACTCCATGATACATCTTCGATACAATGAATAGATATGACACATTCAATGTGGTACCATGTACCATGCCAGAACGATACGTATCAACCAATACGGGCCGATACTTAACAAAATTTTGAACCTTGATTTTAGCATCACCTTTAAATAGCTATATATAATTTGAGAAATACATAATATACATATTATATGTGTACGCATCCCACACCTATTTATTTTATAAAATGTCAGTTGGACTCAAARTAAACCCGACTTGAGACACCAAAAGCCCCAACCGAAGCCCAACCTGACTTTTAGGTAAAGCCTGAGTTTTCTACCCTAGGCTCAGCTTGGGGCCTGAGAACTCAACCAGTAGGGCTTTGGTTAGGTTCGTCCAAGTGTAGGGATAGTAATTTTTCTCGTCCCTGTCGGGCATCCTGCTTCCCCAACCCATTGGGTCAGAGATGGGGATGAGGAGTAAATTCCCTACCTTGCCCCAACTCCGATAAGGTTCTTTTACAAAATCCTTTTTATATTAAATAATTTATATATGATATATTTAAAATTAAAATTCAAAAAAGAAAAAACTAAAAAAATAGAAGGCGAAGGCATATCAGTTAAAGTACCAATACACAAACGCTATCAATTAAATAACAATGTATTTATTATTTACAAAGTATTTAAAAATATTATATAAATTGAATCTATCAAATCCATTAATCTAAATTTTATATAAAAAATAATTTTTAACTTCAAAATTTTATAAAAATAAAATATTAATAATGGAATAATTATTTTAGTAATTAAAATTTATGAATTTTCATATGAYATGCATTTTCAAAATTTTAATAGATTTGATATATTTTAAGTTAAGATTATATATTTTTATAAATTACTAATTTATATTTTAATTTACATTTTATAATAACATATTTATTGTTTACAAAAATATAAATATTATTTATCAAACATTTAAGAATTAACTTTTAGCTGAATTTTTTTGTTAATGTTAAAAAATAAAAATAGAAAAATAGAAAAAAATGATATAATAGTTGGATATGCTTTATGCCTTACACTTCAATAGATTATAAAATAATATTAGCTTTATGCCTTGGGCTCTTGGTTGATGCATTATTAATAAAATTGTATAATATCTACATGTCCTGTTATATTAATTATAATATATTTCTTTATATATATATCTTTTAAATATACAATTCATATGTATTTATATATTATTTATAGTTGTTTTGACATTAAACTTAATGCTATTAATATATTTATGAAATCTGTGCACATTTTCTTAGCGTATCCAAACGTTTTCATGTTTTTTCGTTCATATCCATGCGCTTTGCAAGTATATCTGTATCCATATCCAAATTGTCCAATACAATATCGATACTTTGAATTATGGTATTATATATATATATATATATATATATATCAAAATATATTTAAAATATTTTTATATTTTAAAAATTCGTATTTTTAAGTAAATTTATTTTTTAAAAATAATTTTAATTTAACAACTTCAAGGATTTGAATCCCTAGCAGGGAATCCACCCCCATCAGGGATCAACGATGGATGGTCATTTTTATACCTGGTGGGGATCAGAGTTGGGAATAGATGTTTGTTTCAAAGTCAGGCGGGAGACAAGGAGCATTGTCCCTACTCTATTGCGATTCCTATCCAAATGCCAGTCCTATTTAAACGCCAAAAGAGTCTTACACATGGCAAATTAATTTAGAATTTAAAAAGAAATCTCCATTCTCTAAGTTCCTCTACACCTTGTATTGTATCCATGAAAAACTAAGTTTTACACTATAAGCTTAAATGAATGATTATTATTAGTTGTGGAAACAACCAAGGGAAATAGCTCTAATAAACTGTTGAGTTGAACATGTGACCAGTCCATTGGGTCCCCCATCTGATAGTCTAAATTGACCATAAGATCCTTCTACATGGCAAAAATAAATATCTTCAAATATGGAATGATCCTTCGTAGACCCAATTATGGCACCTTTTAATGTACGAAAATGTCTACTCAAAAATGATTGAGTGAGGAGAACTCAAATTTCTTTTCTGATTAGAGCAAGTTGTTGGGGGTACAGATGAAATATAAAATGATGTCCGACACCTAAATGGCATGAAATCGGCCAAACTGAACGATAAGTATCAAACTATCAATATAAGCAATGAGATCTATATCTCCCAAGTTCCATGTGGCAAATGTTATCCTGATAAGTTAACTTCACATGAGGGAAAAAAAAACTTGTGAGCTTTGTTTATTTGAATAATTAGAGCAAAAGATCGAGAGAATTCAAGTGATTCCATGTTTTGTTTATTTGAAGAATGTAGCTCCTGGAATTGGCCTTTCCTATTGCTCTACTGCAAAAGCAACAGTTTAAAAAAAAAAAAGTTTGAAGTCAAATTACAATCGTATATTGAATATTCATTAACAAATTAAACCAAAATTGATCAAAATATTATATATTGTYCAAATCGGATCAGATAGGAGTGGGTTCATATTCAATCCAATTGTAAACAGATCAAATTTGGATCATCCCAAGCACACCTAATATATATATGGGAAAATCTATGATGCGGAAAAGATATGGTATGAGAAGAGTTTTGATCAATCAAAACATATCCATGAATTTTGATAAATAACATCTAATTGGCTACCATATTTATGATTTTAGTTGATTGGTCAGAAATTTTTCAGATATCATATCTTTTCCATATCATAGTCGAATATATATATATATATATATATATATATATAGTAAAGTAATAAAATCAGGCCAAACTCCTTCCCAATCAAATACGTGGCAACCCTAATGTAAGACAACTGTCCTCCCAGTAATTTGCAAAATCAAGAACAATCTGAGTAGTGGCCTTCCGAATTTTATTAGAAAAAGTAGACATGTCAACAATCTGAGAAGTGGCCATTTAAGAACACAGCCCACCTCCATGCAAAGTCATATGTCATTCGAACTCTTTTTTACAAAAAGTGAGGAGTGGGAAGCTCCCACTCTATCGTTTCCTAAAAAAAAAGGAGAATATGCAACATTTCAATTTTCATCTCTGAACAATATGCAACTTCATCCAACCGAACTAGCCATCTTTCTGCACATTTTGAGAGGCTTGCATCTCTGAGAAGTCTGCAACTCAGAGAAATCTACAACCCAGAGAACTCTGCAACTTATACAAGTATGCAATTTAGAGAAGTTTGAACTTCAAGAATACTTCAATCGGTTGGTCTACTATATGCTCTATTTTTTTTAGTTTTTTAGTAGTTATTTAATGTTAAATCGGTTAGATCTGTTAAAGAGTTAGGGTTCAGTAAAATCAGTAAATTGGTTAACTCTGTTCACCGATGAATGTTATCACAACTGATTTGTGTTTTCACTTATTTTTTTATTTTTTTTCAAATTCTATTGTTATTTTCTTCTAATTTTCGAATATCTAATGCATTTATAAGTTCAAATGGGTAATAAATCACCGTTATTTGGCCTTTTGAAGTTTGCTGTATGGTTAGTATCGTCGCTCTGTCGAGCGAATAAAACCTTGGAGTCGGGTTAAGAAGATGTTATGCGGATCGGAACGGGTCGGGTCTGATCCAAACTAACACTTTAACTGTTCCTTAATAATGACCCTGGTATTTTGAGCCAGTTTAAGCCTTTAAGGTATTTAAACTGAGTCAACTCCCAACAATTGTGGCTTCTTAATTAAGGTATTTAAATCATTCAATTGTTGCTTATTACTTAAGGTATTTAATTAATTACTACTACTTAAATACACGTAATTAATTACTGATAATTAACAGCAATGAAATTAATGATAATTTTTAATTCGGATAGATAATTAATTACGTGTTGAAAACAAACCCGGTTTAATTAATTACTGATCATTAATAATGATTGTAATAATGCTAATCATTAATTTGGATTTAACCATTTAATGTTTATATTAATTCATAATTATAAAAGTAATGATAATTACTAATATAAGTATCAGTTATTAATTATTAATATATTTTAAAAATTACTCAATTTATTACGACTATCATTTTTATTATTAATTGTTTATAACAGCAATTTTAATATTATGATTAAAATATTATAAAAAATAGTATAACTACTATAATTAATTATTATTATATCAATATAACTTCATTATAATTAATACAAGTAACTATGGCTAGCTAATGTGAATTCATTGAATGAATATTACTATAATTACTATAATTAATTAATATTTATTTCTGTTAATAAATGCTGTTAAACGTAATTTATTACTTTTCATAATTAATTGCTGTTAATTATATTACTGTTAATTAATAAATATTTTATTTTTAATGTATTTACATTAATATAATTAAATACTGTAATAAATATTAGATGTATTTTTCATTATACTGTTAATTACATATTAAAATACTATAGTTATAATCACAACTCATTACAATTTAAAAATAATTTCTTTACAATTGAATTACTGYTAATTGTTGTTAATTAATACTATCTTAATATTTTATTACTGTTAAATTTAAAACCAATTTAAATATAATTACTGTTAATGCTTTTAATTACTGATAAAGGGTTTTCTGGTTGAACTCCTAATTAATCTGAATTAGTTACTGTTAAATACAGTAGTTATTTACTCTTAATTACTGTTAAATAATTCTGGGTTTTAATCAATATTGTTAATTATTTAAAAATACTATAATTATTAAATTTAATGTTAATTCCTGTTAATTATTAAATATAATATTATTTACTTAAAAATAATTACTGTTAATTAATAAATACATTAATTTAATTGTATTTATAGTAATTTATTAAATTATGGATAAAAATTATTATATTATTAATTATAATTACTGATATTAAATAATCTTCATTATATATCGATAGTGTTCGTAATTATAAATTGGTAATTGACAATATTAATGAATCTGAATATTAATAATAAAAATAAATATAATATTAAAATTACCTATTGTAATATCAATAATGGTAATAATAATATTTGAAAACAATAAATTAGCAAAAGTGTTTTTTTAATAAATTGACCAAAATTACTGAAAATATCAAAATTAATGTGAATGTTAGAAAAATAAATTTAATTTTACTGAAATAAATTTTCCAATGAAAGGCTATCAATAATTTTTAATTATGAAATTTATATTTATTAATATTTTAATTAAATATTAATTTTTCACTAATAGTTGACGAAAATAACTGAACAGATTAATATATACTTATTGCAAAAAAATTACTAAAGTTTGTTAATGGTTATTGAAATTACTTATTTTAATTAATGTCATGAGTAATTATTATTTTCAAATTTTAACATTTTCAGAAATTAATGTCATTAATTAATTACCAATTAATAAAACCAGAATAGGTTGATTTTAAATATTGTTTTGAAATCTGAAATTATTGAAAATAAAAAAATATATTAATATCAAAATACAAAAATAAATAAATAATTGTTGTGAGAATTCGTTAGAATAGTTCTAATAATTGGTGACATTAGTAATTTTAAGTTCTGAAAATTCTGATGATAATTGGTTTTAAATATTGTTTTGAAATCTGAAATTATTGAAAATAAAAATAATAATATCAAAATATAAAAATCAAAATAATTACTAAATATTTATTACCATTTCAAGTATACTTTGGAATATTTATTATATTTTAAAATAACTAATAATTGCTGAATATATTTATTATAAGTTATTATAACTAATATCAAAATCTAAAAATTCAATATAATTTTTAAAAATTTTGAATTACTGAAAATATTATTACTTTTCAATAATAGTTCTGAAAATATGTCTAAACTTTCAGTAATAAGTTTTATTAGTCTGTAATATTATAAATGTTGTTGAAATTTTACCCTTCAACAAATGATATAAGGGTTCACTTTTCCATTAAATCCCTTTGTCATCATATTAGATATTGGGATTTCCGTCCCACTAAAAATGTAAAAAACAAAAATATAATTGAAAAATGAAAAATACCATTTTCCTCTAACTCGCCATTCAAGGGTGATTTGGACATAAAAATTGTTATTCATGCTGAAATTTCAATAATTCTTTGTATGATGCATTGTTAATTTTTTAATTAAATGAAATTTTCTGCTAATTAAAAAATATTTATTGTTAGTAGAAATAGGATACTGCAAATGATGTTTATTTTCTTTCATTATGACAATTATTATTCTTTTTTATGTACTGTGATTTTATTATTTTTAATATATCTTTCATTAGACTATTTTATGTATAAAATATTCAACATTGTATATAAAGTTATTATTTCTGTAACGAAGACTAGGAATTTATATAACTAGCATTGTCAAATAGTTCAAAATTGAAAACTAATTCTCTTCAAAATTTATATATATATATATATATATATATATAACAAATAAGTCATTCACTGGTGAGAAAGAAAAACGTAGGAAGTCCTTTTCATGTTTATAACTAACAAATAAGAGTAATCCCTCCCCACTTCTTAGATGTGGAGTTATGCATTTCTTCCCATTCCCTTCACCATTCCTTTTCCTCATCTGATTCTTAAACCATTTTGTGGACCATGTGAAGTGAAATGTTGAACTTCTTATCAAGCCTCTGGCTTTGCAGATTCTTGGCTGTCTTTACTTCATCTGTTCCCCTAAAATAGTCCTCCCCCAGTCCTACCAACACGCTTTGGACCTCTCATACATATCCACATCGGATCACTGGTTCATGTTGCCAACTTGCCATTCCTCAACTTTCACTTTTGCAGGGGGGAAGGACTTCCTCGAGACAGTTGAGCTCCACTTCTTAGCCCCAAGTCCTTGACTACTAGGCTCTGAATGGACCATCATCTTTATATTTCTCTTATTTTCTAACAAATCAAACATAGCCTTAAGGATTCACTTTAAACCCCTACGTTTGTTCAAGAAAATTTGAAAAGAAACCGTTTTACTAATTATCAGGTTAATGGAATTTTCTGTAAGGCTCAGTTTGGAAGGAGTACAAATGCAAATATGTACAGTACAAATATATACAAAATAATGCAAAATGTAAGGTTTTGCACTCTACAAATTTGTATTTGTACTCCTCCCAAACTGAGCCTAAATAACTATATTTATTCATGAGCCAATTAGGGAAGAATGATATTAAGGCTGTAACATAACCCATTATGTGACCACTGATTGGAATTTTTGACTGCAAGGAATGTGCACCCAACTGCATGGCATAGACCATAGAAATGCGCTGTGAATTCTAGTTGCAAAGAAAAAAGGGAGTTGATTTGAAGAAATAAAATTTGGTTTAGTGAATTCTGGTTGTTGCCAAAAAATTCATTGACAGACACTTAGGAAGAGAAAATCTGATATGTACAGGTTAAACTTTAGAACCCATACAATCATGACAACAAGCAGAAGCATAGGGTAGTAGTGGGCTTGTTTCAACTTATAGATGTGAGCTCAAATATTCCTATTGCAATTTTTATGCTATAAAAATTATGGCTTGAAAAAAAATAATGAGAGAACAATGGCTAAAATTATAGGAGTTAATGATGTGAGAGAGAATGAGAAGAGTTGATGGTGTGATTTGAATGGAAAGAATTTAATGAGAGAGATGATGAGAGAGAAAGGCTTAAATAGAGAAGTTAATGAAATGAATTTGAATTTAAATTTGAACAATGTGGTATCAGCAGATACATTGTCCATTTCAGTCTGCTGAAATCTCCGTATCGGGCATATCATGTCATATCGGTAGGTCCCCCCGATATACCTGTTTACAAGTGCTTTTGGGAACCCATTKGAAAGGAAGAAAAAAAATAAAAGGCATGTGGTTCAAAGTGCCAATACACATGTGTATCGATACTTTGAACCAACATTTTAAAACACAGAGGCATGACACAAGGCATTCCACTACCTAGAGGTGTGAGGCATAGTTCAGAACATAAGAGGCGTAAGACTCCTGAACACAAGAGAGGAGGGGGGATGAAGAAGGAGGAAGAAGAAGAGGAAGAAAAATCTCATTTTTCTTTATTTTTAATAAAAATCTTTTATATTAAGAAGAATGAAGATGCATAGCACTACTTGAAAGGGGGGTCTTTCTTTCCCCTTATCTTCCCTTCCCTTTCCTTATCTTTCTTTTTCTCTTTTTTTTTCTTCTCTTTCTTTTTCTTCCCCTTCCCTTTCTTTTCCTTTCCTTTCCTTTATTCTCTTTTTTTTCTTTCTTTTTTCTTTTTTTTTTGTCTTTTTACATGAGGTGTGCATGAGGCGCATGAGGTGTACGCCTCTAGCACGCCTCATGAAAAAAACGTATGAGGCGTACGCCTCAAAGGTGTTAGCACCTCTGGCATACGCCTCAGGCCGTTTTGGGGGCGCCTCGCCTAGAGGCACGCCTCCAAGACGCCTCCCACACCTTTTAAAACACTGCTTTGAACCATCGTATCAGCCAACACAAACCCAAAACGGATGGATGATACAGGCAGCATATCAATCGATACTCTGGATACAGGTAGAGTGGAAAGGAGTTTCGGCCATTCCATCCATGCTGCATGCTAGTAATATGAAAAAACAATATGTATTGGCCAATACATATCCCTACTTTAAACAATGATTATAATAAATAAACCTGTATCCGTATCAATTCCTCTTATGGTTGAAGTTGCACAATTCTGTCTTATTGTCACACCTTTTGCCAAGATATCTTAGCACCTATCACCAAGAAACTTTCCAGTACATGTAATGGACAATGACAGTCCTAAAGCAGTGTGATGCACAAAAAAGGCTAGAGAAGAGTCAGTTGTAATAAGGGGGGGTGGAGATGAGTAGGGGTAATGGGATTCCCTGCAAGCAAAAACTCAGAACACACTCTGAAAGCATGGGCATCCAGCCGCACATTGGGATCATCTCCCAATGAATTTAGCCTACATATATGGGAGATATTCCCAATATGTGGTTGGATGGTATATGAACAGAGATTTTGCTTGCAGGAGATCTGGGATCTAAGTAGGGGTCCTACAAGTTTCAGATCTGGTGGTTAGATTTCTAGGGTAAAGGTAATTTGGGCAACTAACGAAAAAGAATATATTTGGAAAAACAAGTTGGTAGTTTGCTCACCACCAAAAAATGAGCAGGAAACTATATTCCAGCAGTGAAGCACTTTAGCGTAGGAAGAAAAACAGAAATATTTCTGTTAGAACATACAACAGAGAGATAAATCACTTTAGAAGAAGAAATCAAAGGGAAGACACACGTGCACACACACACAGAGACCCAGTCATAACCAGAATTCACTAAACAAGACTTTTGTTCATCAAACTAACTCTTCTAATTTTCAATTACAATGGCTCTATTTATAGAATTGACACGAGGGCTCACATCTCTCTTTAATGATTTTCCAGGTAATGATAAAAAAAAAGACTCCTCATTGCTTTAAAACTACAATAAACCAAAATATAATAAATAATAAGAGCACTAAAATATGCACTCTGCCTTCTAAAACAACTTTAAATACTTATTACTAATATTACTAGAACTAGACAAACGAAAGATAGCTCCAAAATAGAAACTTTCTAATCCCATCACAAAAGTACACCCTTTTACTCAAATAACCATAACTTCCCAAATAAATTGGATACACAAGATTTTAACATTGTTGTGCAGGTAATTGAGAAACCTATATAATGACGCACCAAATCAAGTCAATTGGACAAATTTAGATCCCTCAAACTTTGTGAGTCTATTAGAGTTGTGGTGGTCTCAATTTCATTTTGAAGGTTCAGCAAGCTTTATAGTTGGTAAGAAATTAAAATGCCTTAAGGAGAAGATAAAGGTTAGGAGGAAGCTGGTATTTAAGGAGTGGAGATAAGAAGGAAAGAGTGTGGATATCATAATGGAGGTGGATAAAGCTGAAGAGAATGGACAAATCTCATAGGAAGATAAAGGAGGTGAAGTGCCAAAGCGAACTTTGACAAACTTGCTTTCCAAGAGGAAATAAAATGCAGACAGGGGTCAAAATGCTTGTGGTCGAGGGAGGGTGATAAAAAATACAGATTTTTCAACAAAATGGCAAATGCTAGAAGACGAGAAAATCTAATAAAGAATCTGGTCATAGATGGGGAAGAGGTAGAGGATGAAGCAAGAATTAAAAGGCAGCAGAATGTTACTAAGGCTGTGTTAGAGTCGGCAACATAAGGGTAGTATGGTCATTTTCCTTTTATTAAAGATGAGTTGTCTATTTTGTCTGTGTTTAAGTTGTCTGTCCCATACTTCATGGGGGATGGAGTTGTTTTTGCATTCTAATGCAATTTGCAAAGACTATAAATATAAGATGGGTTGGCTGAGAGTGATTGACTTTCTTTTCTCTCTAGCCGAACCCTTTCTTTCTCTCCTCTCTTCTGTCTCTTCTTTCTTTCTTTCTTTCTTTCTTTCTTACTTCAGACCTAGGACTGAACTAGTGTTAATCGAATCATTCACACGGTATCAGAGCACTAGAAAATCATTCATAAACCAATTGGAGGTTCGATAAGAGGCCAAAAAAGAGTGGTCGTTTTTCCTACTAGGAGGTAACTATGCCTCCAGTTGCTGTGGTGGTGTTCGTCTCGGTGGTTTGCTAGAAACCCTCTAACCGATGACTCGAAGAGCGCTGGTTGTGGACAGGTGTGAACAGAACCCTATAGTTGACTGGATTTCGACTATGTGGAAATGCTGATTGATAGGTATGCATATGGACTGCTTTTCTCTTTGTTTACATCTGCATGTGTGCGACAGTGGTAGGTTTCTTTTATGGTGCTAAACCCTATGACAGCAGTAGGGTTTCTTGTAGTTGAATTCCTTCTTTTGTGGTGTGTGGTGACCTTTTATTTACAATAGCAACAACTGGAGAGGGTAGTGATAATAAAACTGGTTATGATTTCCCCCAATTACCTAAATGTACAAATGACCTCCATCAAATTAAATGGTGATAACTATGTGCCATGGGCTAAATTGGTGGAAGTGTTTCTGAGAGCCAAGAAGAAGGTAAAACATGTGAAGGAGGAAAAACCCTCTTCTAACTCTCAGAGGTATAGTGAGTGAGAACAAGAGGATACACAGGTTATGACTTGGTTGTAGAATAGCATGGAGCCTAAAATTAGTGTGAATTTTATGTTCTTGGATACAACTAAAGTGATTTGGGACCATGCTAAGAAACTTTATTCTGGCCAAGATAACACCACAAGAGTATACCAACTTTATCAGGAGTACTTTAACCTGAAGTAGGGAAATCAGAGTCTAGAGGAGTATTATGCAAGTACGAAAAAATCTTCCTAATGAGCTTAATGTGTATCACCCTTTGACTTCAGATGTTAAAATTCAGTAGCAACAACGGGAAAAGTTTGATGTGACAAGGTTTTTAATGGGATTGAAATCTGAATATGGGCCTGTTTTGGCACAAATATTAGGCTCATTCAGGTGCACATATTGTGGATTAAATGGGCATATTATCAATGTTTTAAAAAACGACCCGGAACCGGAACCGTTCTGGCCACTAGTTTCCGGGTCAATGATTCAACCGCCCGGGTCAACAAGTCATTGACCCATTCAACAGTTTTTGGCCAAGGACCGGGTTTGGGGTAAAACAGAACCGATTGCCAGGACGGTTCCCAGGTCAAATGATCCAACCATCCGGGTCAACGACGGTTCAAAAACCATGCATATTGTTAACCTCTGTTATGACTTACATGGTCCACCCAATACTTGGGCCAATCAATGCTCAATGCTATGACTAGTGGTGGTGGCACAGTTAGTGAGAACCAATAGCTGATCAGACACCCTCAACATCTACAGGTGCTTCTGGAAGGAAATGGTGAGTGTCCCACGTGATGAGTATGAGAAATTTCTTTAGACATCCTCTCAACAGAATACAGCCACTCTTGCCCATTCAAGTATGGCTTGTTTGGCATCCAAACCTTCACATTGGATTATTGACTCTAGAGCCTCTGATCATATGACTGGGACTCTGTGCGTGTTTTCTTCTCTCCCAATCTTCCACATCATAAACAGTGACCCTTGCTAATGGTTCTACTTCTCCCAATTGTGGTGTTGATGATGTTGACCTCACATCTTTATCTTTATCCTTTGTCTAATGCATACCCAAATTTCCTTTTAACCTCATGTCTATTGGTAGATTGACTAAATCTCTTAATTATTCCATAACCTTTTACCCCTCTTCTTGTGTTTCAGGATCTCAAAACAATGAAGATTGGAGGAGGGCATAAAGCAAGTGGATTGTATTACCTTGATGGTGATGGTACAAAAGTAGCAATTTAGTCTTCTTGCATCATGTTTTCTCATCAATCGAATGCCCATGTCTATCCTTGGAAGTCAATCACCTTTCTCATATTTGTTTCTTACTCTATCTCCATTTCCTCTTACTCCCAAAGTTTTTGGTTGTGTCTGTTTTGTTCATAATTAGACATGTTCACGAGTCGAGCTTCAGGCTTAACTTTACACTGCATCGGGTCCAGGCTTCGGGCCAGGCCCATTCAAATTTTGGCAAAAGCCAAGCCCGAGCCTGGCCCATGAACAGGTCTATTCATAATCTAGGGCCTAGGCTAAATAAGTTAGTTGCATGTGCTACAAAATGCATCTTTCTTGACTATTTCAAAACCCAAAGAGGGTATAAGTGTTACAACCACAACTATCATCATGCATTTATGTGTTCTGATGTTACTTTCTTTGAATTTGCTCCATTATTTTCTAGTTCTGACGTTCCTCCTCCTGTGTTTCCACTTCCAATTCCAATTGAAGACCTCATTCCTATAGTTCATGTTGTGTCTCAGTCATCATCTTCTCCAATACAGGTTAATATTGAAAGACCACCAATCACACAAGTGTATACTCACAAAAGAGCATCGGCTCCTCCAATTCATTCCTCGTCGACGGATCCAGTAGTTGTGCCTCCTTCTAACCTTGATTTTCCCATTGCATTGCGCAAAGGTAAACGTAGTTGTACATCTCATCCTATTTCCCATTATGTTTCTATTACTCACCTTTCTGCTTTTCATCAACAGTTTATATCTCTGTTATCCTCCGTTTCCATTCCTAAGAATGTCTAAGTCCTCTAGGAAACCATTGCCTCTCCAAGGTGGCAACAAGCAATGGAAAAGAAATTGTCTGCACTGCCACACAATCACACATGGGAGCTTACCACTCTCCCTCTTGATAAGCATGTCGTTGGATGTAAGTGGGTATACACAATAAAATATCTTCTAGATGATAACGTTGAATGGTTGAAAGCTCGGTTAGTAGCAAAAGGCTACTCTCAATTGTATGGTGTTGACTATATGGAGACATTCTCTACTATGGCTAAGATTGGCTTAGTTCGGGTGTTGATTTCTTTTGCAGCAATGTATGATTGGCCCCTCTTTCAACTTGACATTAAAAATGCTTACTTACATGGTGATCTTCTTGAGGAGGTATATATGGAGCAACCACCAAGGTTTGTTGCTCAGGGGGAAGATGGTAAAATTTGCAAACTTAGGAAGGCAATTCATGGGTTGAAATAATCTCCACATACGTAGTTTAACAAATTCAATGAAGTAGTGAGGGACTTTAGCATGAAACAGTGCCAAGTAAACCATTTTGTGTTCATCTATGAATCAGAGGCTGGAAAGATTTTGTTAGTGGTTTATGTTGATGACATTGTCATAACTGGTAGTGATAGCAATGGGATTGATAAGTTAAAGACCGTTCTACATGATCACTTCCAAACGAAAGACTTGGTAAGCTGAAATATTTTTTGGGAATAGAAGTTGCAAGATCAAGACATGGTATTAACTTGTGCCAAAGAAAGTATGCCCTTGATTTTCTTGAAGAGACAAGGTTATTGGGTGCCAAACTGGATGAAATACCTATAAAACCAAATGTTGAGTACTGATGTAAGTGAAGAATTTGAAGATCTTGGAGGTACAAGAGGTTGGTGGGTAACTTGAACTACTTGACTATTACTCAACCAGATATATCATTTGCTGTGAGTGTGGTGAGTCAGTTTATGCAACATCCCCAGGTTGTACATTGGATGCAGTTCTAAGGATTATTATATACTTGAAGGGATCTCCAAGTTGTGGACTGTTATACAAGAGTGAAGGAACTCTTAGATAAAAGGGTACACAAATGCTGATTGGGTAGGGTATTGTACCTTCCTCGGTGGCAATCTAGTGACTTGGAAGAACAAGAAATGAAATGTAGTAGCAAGAAGCTGAATACAGGGCCATTACTCATACTACATGTGAACTAGTGTGGCTAAAAAACCTTTTGCAAGAGATGGGGTTCTTAATTAACAGGCCTATGAAGTTGTACTGTGATAACCAAACCACAATCCACATCTCTTCTAATCCAGTTTTTCATGAAAAAACAAAGCATATTGAACTTGACTACCACTTTGTAAGAGAAAAGGTGATTAGTGGAGTGGTAAGTACGACAGATGTGAGTTCAAGAAACTAGTGGGCTAATTTGTTTACAGAAGGGTTGAGTCGGGGAAGAGTGGATTACATATGTAACAAGATGGGATTATATGATATATACTCTCCAACTTGAGGGGGGAGTGTAAGAGTTGGCAATACAAGGGTAGTTTGGTCATTTTTCCTTTTAATTAAAGATGAGTTATCTATAGATCAGTTATCTATTTTGTCTATGTTTAAGTTGTGTGTCCCATACTTAATGGGRGACAGAGTTGTCTTTTGTATTCTAATGCAAAGTATAAATATAAGATGGGTCGACCGAGAGTGATTGACTTTCTTTTCTCTCTAGCCGAACACTTTCTTTCTCTCCTCTCTTCTTTCTCTTCTTCTTCTTCTTTCTTTCTTACTCCAGACCTAGGACTGAACTAGTGTTAATCAAATCATTCACATGCTGCATTTGGCATTCCTTATTTTAAGGACTCATCTCCTTTTTGAAGTCAAAAACTTGGTGTTTATAGGGGCATTTTTACTGCAAAAAGGAGATAAGTCCTTAAAATAAGGAATGGCAAATGCAGCCTAAACTTTACAAGGAAGAATGGAAGAGAAAACCTAAGGTGGATGGGCTGGAGTTCAGTAGTTTGTTAGAAAAACGGACGAGGAATTTAGAGAGGGTGTTTACGAAACAAGAGGTATGGGAAGCAAAAATGAAATGGAAGGTGATAAAGCTCCTGGCCCAGACGGCTTCACTATGAAGATTTTCAAAATGTGTTGGGGTTTCCTAAAAGAGGATATAATGGCAGTTTTCTCAGAGTTTCATTCTTCTACTACTTTAGAAAGAAGCCTAAACTCCACTTTTATTTCTTTTATCCATAAGAAAAAAAGGGGGCTGAAGAACTTAAGGATTTAAGGCCGATCAATCTTATTGGTAGTGTTTATAAAATATTATCCAAAGTGTTAGCCAAAAGACTCAAATCAGTTGTGGGTTATGTTATTTTGGAGTTCCAAGGTGCTTCTATTGAGGGAAAGCAGTTGGTGGATGGGGTTCTAGTAGTAAACAAACTAATAGACACTCATGTTAGGAGTACAAGAACTGGATTGTTGTGTAAGATGGACTTGTTTGGACGTGCCTCGAGGGGCATGGTACAAAGGTGGCTTGTAGAAACAGGAATGTAATATGTTTTACATCACATTAGCTACTTAAGTAATGCAATTGAGGAAAAAAAGAGATTGTGGGTTTTACATGCTTGAAAATGCTATATGTTTGATTTTAGTTTTAATTTTTCATTTGAATACGCTTTACATGTTATGTTTATGTATTTTAATTTTAGATAATAGGTTTTTAAAACATTTATTTTAACATTTAAGTTTATATTTTTTACTAATAGTATGTTTAAATTTTTTTATTCTTTTGCATTTTTAATAGTTTGGCTTTTTCTAATTTTCTGACATTTTTTTGCTTTTTTTTTTTGCCTTGGTTCAAAAAGGTTTGTGCCTCACCTTTGCACCTTGCGCCTCAGGCACAAATTGCCCCTTGTGCTTTTAAAACACTAAGGACGAGGAAGGGGACAAAGAGGAGGTGCTTGAAGAAGATATATGAGGGCAAAGGTCAAATTGTATTAGGAGGAGCTGAATTAGAGGAGGAAGGATGAGGGTGGTAAGCTGGATTGTGAGGGGTTTCAGGGAGAATGATGAGGAATTACCATCCAAAGGTAGTTCTGTTACAGGATAGCTGGAATCATGCAATGTGGCCTGAAGGAGGAGATATGGGGAAGGAATGGTGGGGAGTAGATGGTGTTGGACGCTATAGGGTTTTCAGGGGGGCTAATCATATTCTGGGATATGAGGGTATTCAGGAAGATAGGTGAAGAGATTGTTGTATTTTGTCTCAGTTTTGTATCAGTCTGTGATGTTCAACTCAGAGCTGTTTTGTTTTGCAAGTTTGGTGCCATCTTGTCACCTTCTGGGTTGTATCCTTCTTTTTACATTTAATAAATTTTCATTTACTCTCTCTCAGTCCATGCAGGACTAACAAAGCCTGCCTGACCTCAGCCAAAGTTGTGTGGGTTTACTAAATTGGGCTTAGGTTGGTAAACTCAGGCTTTGAACTCAGAATGGGCTGGGAACCAACCCAAGGTCTAGATCTTAGGTTTGGGCCAGAGTTGGCAATAAACCCCAACCAACCTGCCCAAGTTGCACACTAGGTCCTAAAAATAAACAAACAAAGGGCAGCTCCAAAAGAGATAGAAAATTTGAAGCTTTCTAATAGCATCATAGACTTTTTCCCTATTACTAAATGGTCATAACTTTTTCAAAACACATTTGATTGACAAGATCTTGGTTTTGTTGGATAGGAAACTGAAAAACCTATGTAATGACCTCCAAATTAAGTTTAAAGGACTTTCACTTGAAAAAGCTCCTTTTGGATTTGATAGAACTTCAGTTTGCCTCTTCACTTGAATCAAATCTTTATATTTCCAAGTCAAGCCATAAGATTCTAAAAGTGTTTGTCGATTCTAAAACATTGACTGACTATAGCAATGGATTTAAAAATGAATTCAGATTGATTCACTAAAACAAGGCATTTAAAAAAAGCTTACATGTCAGAATCAAATCCAATATTCCAAAACCCTTCAGGGGTCATAGGAGGAAGATACCTGTACCGATGCCTTGAAACACCATCATGATGCTCACAGCGAAAGTTGTGTTTATTATTATTATCATTGTAGGCACCTCTATCATCAGGAAGAACAGCATCATAGAACTTCTTGCACTGTTTGCATTCAATTCCTTTAAGATTCTCCCTCTCAGCTTTCTTCCTTGCCGGCTCCACATACTTGACACTTTTTAACTCAGTCCTTGCAATTGATATTTTCCGCCTTCTTGGAGCAGGATCCACTCTTATGACTGGTGGTTCATTATTTGAGTCATCAGGATCTTGGCAGTTTGAAGCTGGGATTGGATTCACAGCAATGTCTTGTGTTTCATCATCTGAGACATTAGGATCTGGGTCTTTTGAAGTTGGAACTGAGAAATCAGTGATTTTTTCCTTCATAGCCTTGTTCAGGTTTTCTTTAGCTTTCTCCATGGGAGTGTCAAGAAAATCATCATGTGGATCTGGCCCACCTGGTTCCTGATGAGACCTTGTATTTCTCCAATAGGAAACTGGTCGTTTTGTGCCAACTAGTGGCTTGGATTGCTCGCTGATGGGATATTTTGGGGGGTTAGAGGAAACAGAAGTAGAAGGGGGATAGGAGTTTAAGCATTGATTCAATTTAACTGTCCCATCATCCACCAACTTTTCTTGGACATTGGAATCATTCTCTTCATCTGTCTTGGAAAGGTTGGAAATGTCTGGATCCTTCTTCTCAGGATCTGTGAAACAAGACAAAACAAGAATTGTTACTATGGTCTCTGCAGTAACACCGAGAATGAGTTTGTGCATAGCTTTACTTCATTAAAATTTGGTATATTTGTCTTATTTCCTGAAGAGATGCTCTATATTTAAGGCAAGCATCCTTAAATGGAATGTAATTTTAATTGAAAAAGCCACTCATTTAAGAACTTTCTAATGAAGTACCTGGTGTATTTTCAAGAATCAAGGGTTCATTTTTCAGTCACAGTTGGAGAATAAGAAAAATAAGTATAAGATATTCTTGCCTTCTGAAGTTCTTGGCTTGTTTTGAAGTTTTGATGAATCAGTCTCCTCTTCCACCCTGTTGTTGGTCGTGCTTTCCACAGTTAGATCAAGCCTTCTACAAAGAAAATTGTATTGAGACTTCAAATGTTTGTAAGAACTTAGCCAATGTTTTCTTTTCCGCTCCTCTATTGAAGCATTGTACATGTACCGAGCAACATCATCACGCAATGAATCCTGTAATTTCTTTCCCTTAACTATTTCTTCTGTCTTCTCTTTGAGCTCATTTTGAAGTTCATCAATGTTCTTCTCAACACTCTTTATCTTGATCAGTAGCAACTCCTTCTCTTTTTCATTCTCACTTAATGATTTTTTATTATTTAATTCCTCGGAGGTTTTTAACTCAATCAGATGGAATAACTTCTCTTGCAGTTTCTTTCCTTCACTTACTTCTGCAGTCTTCTGTTCAAGTTTCACTGTTAACTCCTTAACATTCTTCTCTAGATTTATTAGTTGCGTCTGGAGATTTACCATCTCGTTGGATTTTGACTCAACCATTGCACGTAAGTTTTCTTGCAATTTTGTTCCTTCAGCCATTTCTTCAGTCTTCTGTCTGAGCATGCATTGGAGTTCATCAATCTTCCCTTCTAAAATTTGTGTTCTGGCCAGGAGCTCCTTTTTATTTTCTTCATGTTCCATCAACGACTTATTTCTGTTCACTGCCACTGAAGTATCAGATTCAATCTTTTTGAGTAACTTATGTAGCAGTTCCTCTCCCTCAGCTGCTTCTTCAGTCTTATGACTGAGCTTGTACTGGAGCTCTTCAATTTTCTCCTCTAGATTATCAATTTTGGCCAGAAGCTGCTTCTCATTGTTTTCATATTCATTCAAGATCTGTTCATTATTCACCATCACAGATGTTTTTTCTTGCAGCTCCCTCCCATCATCATTTTCCTCTGTCTTTTTTCTGAGCTCATTGACCTCCTCATTCTTCTCTAAGCTTAATTTGGCCATAAGCAGTTTACTCTCTGTTTTGTGCTCCTCTAATAGCTTTTCACTATCCATCAATTGCTGTTGGAGAGAAGCAATCAACTGCTGGTTTTGTTCAAGCACCTGGTTCTTTTCAGAAAGCTCTTTTATCTGGCATAACAGACAGTCTTCCTTATCTCTCCATTCATTTTCTGCAACCCTCCTGCCTTGATCAAAACTTCCCTGCAAACTTTTACATCTCGACTGGAACTTTGGATAGAGCTGGCTGCAGAAAATATACTCCATTTGAGAAATCTTGTCTTTCACTTCCTGAATTGTAGCCACCAGTATGGTGCTGAGACCAGAAATGTAAATTGCTTCGTCATTGTCAATAGAAAACCCTAGCTGAGGAGATGTCTTCAAGCCACCTTCCATCTCTTTAATGACTAAGATGACTGTAGAAATGCGTCATCAGCATTATCCAAAAATAGAGGAAAATTGCCCAGGTTTACTAATATAACGTATAGCAAGTCTCCTCTAACGTTATCCCTGCACGGCCCAGCTAGATCATTTTATATGCGAGCTCAAATCCCTCAAAAACTAACTCGGTTTTATGTATGCGTAAAATCTTGAACTTTAGCAACTCCTGCTGGTACCTCAAGAACCGAAATCCTAAATAATCACCCATATAGCATTGCAGATACATTCAATTTCCATCATCATCAACATAAATATTTTCTGTAAATCATGGAAAGAAAACATGGAACCGGAAACTGCAGAAATCTATGTCAGTTGTATAAATAAAAAAAAAAAACATGTAAACAGCGACATTCCAATAGAAACTACAGTATCAGAACAGAGAGACTAATACAAATGACGTTGAAGTCTAAAGAAGTAGAACAATACTGAAACCTTAATTTGGATTAAGTATTTAAAGAAGTGAAAACTAGCGGATCCTATGAATTAAAGACGAAGCTTAGACGTGCAACTCAAACCTAAAGGAAAAATATAACAAATACATGTCTGAGACTGAGTTCTGAGGATGAAACCTACCTGTATGGTGGCTTTTTCATACGATCCGACCCTCTCTCTCTCTCTCTCTAACAAACTTGAAGTTGAAAAGTTCGCAGTGGAGAAACTCTGCTTATTATTTTTCCCGCCTGATTCGCGCGGCGCGGATATTTTCCAATTTCCAGAAGTGGAATGCTAGTTAGACGTACGTATCTTTTGCGAACGCTTCAAAACACGATAGTACAAAAATTTAAAGACGAAAACACCCTTATTTACATATTGTCATTTGTGTTTGACGTCTTCGTAAGCCATACGCACGTATTACCTCCACGTCCACGTGTCAAAGAGGCAGGAGTAGTCAACTTATTTTGCTTTCCCGTCTAACGTAGAGCAGATCCGTTCAATGAGCACACCATACACCGAAATTACAGTCCCATCCCTCCGTGTATTGTGAACATCTATCTATGAATAACAATGCAAAGCATAGAAGATATTCTCAATGTACATCGGGATGCATTGTGAGATTGTGTGAGGAGCAAATTCAGACTCTTTGGCCAACGAAATCAACTTGATCAAATTAGAAAATTGGTCATCTAAAAGACAGCTTAAAAATGCCATTTGGCAAGTCTTTCTTTGAAAGATTTGACAATCAAAAAAACATTATGAGCTTTCGCATAAAAAGACCACTTGTTTGTCACTATCTTTATTTCCTCCCTCAATCCATCTCCTTCACCCTCTCCCTCTCTCTCCCACAACAATCACGGCAATACAACATACCGGGGAAAAAGCATCCCAACTGATATACATATAAACCCACGAATCGTTCACGATTGATAAGCATTATATAAACAACAAATATGACAAATAATAAACCCATTACTGGATAAAGCAGAAAAACTGATACGTCATTAGAGATGATAAATTAGTAGAGCTGTTAAAGCATTAGATCTGATTAAACACTAGAAATGATCAAACAAGAGGACTGATTAAATACTATAACTGATACAGCATTAGGATTGATAAATCATTAGGATTGGTATAATCATAATAACTAACAATTCATTGGAAATAATGAAGCTCCATTCAAAGTGATAAATCAGTAGAGTCGGTAAAGCAAGATAACCTATCAAACAATAGAACTGATAAAGCAACATAATTGATAAATCCCTACAATTGATACAGCAGCACTATGATTGATAATTCATTAGGGTTGATATCTCATTATAACTAATAAATCATTAGAAATAATGAAGATTTAAAACTAATAAAGTATTAGGCCTGATAAAATACTACAACTAATAAAGCAGTAGAAGTGGTAAACCGTTGGAATTGATATTGTGTGTTTTTACCACTCAGAGGTTATGGCGGTTCACAGGTGATCTAGTCTCAGTAAGTCTAGAGAAGGTGTGATAAGGAAAGAGAGAAGACGTGAGGAAGAGAGGATGGAGTTGCCCCCTTTATGAGAAACCCCATGTCAAAATTATTGTTCTCCCCTGGGGAAGAATTGCCCTCTCCCTTTTATAGAAAGAAAGTTAAGGTTATTAAAGAAGAAGTTATTTCCTATTAGGAAAGATAATCTTTTTTATTAGGAAATGAGATATTTCCTTTTGTTTGACTATATTAAGGGTTCATTATTAAATAATCTTATCCCTTTTGGATTCTCTCTGTTTGTGACCCTATTATACTGACGTAGCACGGGTGATGTCATCGTTTGGCAGGCATACTTTCATTAAACTCACATGCGCAATTTAAAGGCGCACGTGTAACCGACATTTATTCATGGTCTATTGTGAACAGTTCTATAATGGTGTCGGGTTCATCGCAACTTCGCGCATGTTTAGGGCCCATCGCAAATCCATGCATGTTCGGGGTTCATCACAAATCTGTGCGTGTCTTAAATTTATCGCAGATTCGCACTAGCCGAAGTTCATCACGACCTGTCCCGGGTATGAGTTCATCGCAATCGCAAACGTGCGATGGGTTATAGATTCATTGCAGGCATCCATGTAGCGTTGGTTTGACACCCTTAGTACTTTGATGGTCTTAGCGACCATTATGTACCTGCATTAGCCCCCCATGCTTATAAGTATTTTTTGTCATCGTATTTGCTTCAGGGTTTCACGATGGGGCGATGAATAACCATTTTGTAGATATTGTGGCATAACGTTTTCTTATTGGGTCTAGTAATTGTTCCAATTCTTGATGAGATACTCTACAAGCTTTGCGTGCGGAAAAAAATTATTTGGGTATGTTTGGTAGCCCCCTGCTTCTTGACAAGTATGAACTTGTCAATAAGCATTGTGGTATTCGACTTAGTAATGTTCTAAGATGGGAATCGAGAGTTTTCATTGTGATTCAGCCCCCCTGTCTTTTTGACAGGGTGCCATGTTAACTCGTACTTGCTTTCTAGGTCATCGAAGTTTTTTGAAGGTGTAAGTGACAGAAACATAATAGGGGCATTTTGTAAGGTACAACTCAATACTTATCTTTAATTTAGCCCCCCCCCCCTCTGTTTCTTAATAAAAGTCATTTGCATCAAGAGATAAGTGAAAATGAATAATTGGCTACTTTAATGTTCAACCCCCCTATATTTTGATAGAATGTCTTCTATCGAGAAATACTTGAGTGCGGTTTGCTAGGTGTGTGACCTTCACCTTAAAGCGATAAAGACCAATTTCTCAAATGCTACTAAGAAGCTGGAAGTCCTCATGGAGGAGTGTGGTCGCCAGCAAAAGGTGGTGGTCAGATACAAAGCAAAGATAAAGGATTTGATGGACTTCGAGGCACATGAGCAAGGCTTTAGAAAATATAATCGATATAAAGAAGGATTGGGCTTGTATATGGACACCCATAGTTACTCCTTTTGTAAATCATATTTATAAAAAGAATAATGAAATTTTTGTCTTATGCCAATGTGCAAGTGCTTTGATTTATTTTGCGCTAGTGCCTTTATCAAAGTAACAATGGGCTATCGGCTTTAGTGTATTATGTTCGGGTTCTTGGCGCATAGCGAACTTAAACGTAGAGGAAAGTTTTCCCATTAGAGCTCCACATGAGAGAGCCTTCGCAACGACTTCTAAGAGAACTTCATTATTTGTCAAGAGTTCTCGATTTTGTAATAAAACTTTATCGCATATTAGCTTGTAGGAAATAGTCTGAATCAAAGTTGTGTGTAATACGGATTAGAAGTCACATGGTCTGTGAATTTTTATCGCAACTTGTATCAGTATGGTAATCAAATCATTTAAAGTTGGTCATTTTGTACAGCCTGTCACAAATAAGTACTTTTCGTACTTATTCTAGAGGTTAATCGCAATCGAGTACCATTGCGAGTATAATCAGCCTTTAATTGCGAACTTCTATAGAAAAAGGAAATTGTGTGCCTCTTAGTTTGGAGGGTTAGCACAAGTATTAAACGTCTTTGAGAAGAAAGAAAGTTGCAAGTGTCCATTGATATTGGAAGGGATTTCGCATCGAAAATTCAAGTATTTTAGAGTCAAGCACCCGTTGGACTCTATCACAATCAAGTATTAGCATAGACATAGTAAACTTTATCGTAGATCATTAGAGAAAAACAAACAGTGTCATTCCAACGTCTGAGATACCATCAGGTGCGAAGGAGTCATCCCAAATAACGTTATGTAAATAAATTGATAATTAACGTACTCATAGAAAGGGAAGTTTGAATTACTTTGTAGGGAAATGCACTTTTGCTACCCACACAAGGATCGAGGGTTATCGTGCCTTAAGAAGGTGAGGCCCTTCATGGGTGAACTAGCCCTAAGGGTTAATTATGAGCTTTAGAACCCATGGTAAGGTTTTGGTCGTCACTTGAGAAAACTAGTTAAGCTTTTTTAGCGCAAGTAAGATATTAATAGTCGGAATAAGACGTTTGCTCCTAACAAAGCATCATATATAAGCGTGAGATGGCTTGACTTTGTTTTTACTTATACCGTTGCATTTACAAGTAGGTAAAGAATTTGCGTTTATAGGTTGGAGAAAGATTATACTTAATGTTGCCAAAGCCTCCTTAGGTTTGTCAGGGAATGTGTGAGCGCGCTTGGGTTGCTAAGGCCTTCTTGGGGTTGCTAGGGAATCTAAGCGCAAGCCTGGGGTTGCTAGGTAATATGAGCGTGCCTAGGGTTGCCAAGGCCTTTTCGGGGTTGCCGGAGAATCTAAGTGCGYCTGGGGTTGTCAAGGCCTTCATGGGTTGCTAGGGCCTTTGCATAGAGCACACGGCATCCTGAGTGGACCAGGGTATGTAGCAGCGCACCTGCCGAAATAGGGCCTTCGCATGGAGCATGCGGCATCCTGGGCAGACCAGGGTATGTAAGAGTGCACCTGCCGAAATAGGGCCTTCGCATGGAACATGCGGTATCCTAGGCGGACCAGGGTATGTGAGAGCGCACTTACCGGAACAGGGCCTTCGCATGGAGCATGCGACATCCTAACGGACCAGGGTATGTGAGATTGCACCTGTCGGAACAAGGCGCGGCATCCTGGCGAACCAGGGTATATGAGAGCACACCTGCCGAAACAGGGCCTTCTCATGAACCATGCGGCATCCTAGCAGACCAGGGTATGTGAGATCACACCTACCAAAACAAGGCCTTCGCATGGAGCATGTGGCATCCTAGCGGACCAGGGTATGTGAAATCGCACCTGCCAGAATAGGGTTTTCGCATTGAGCATGCACCATCTTGGCAGACCAAGGTATGTGAGAGCGCACCTGCCGGAATAGGGCTTTTGCATGGAGCATGTGGCATCCTGGCGGACCAGGGTATGTAAGATCACACCTATCGGAACAGGGCCTTCGCATGGAGCATGTGGCATCCTGACAGACCGGTGTATGTGAGAGCGCATCTGTCAGAACAGGGCCTTCGCATGGAGCATGCAACATCCTAGCAGACCAAGGTATGTGAGAGCGCACCTACCAGAACAGGGCCTTCACATAGAGCATGCAACATCCTAGCAGACCAGGGTATGTGAGATTGCACCTGTCAGAACAAAGCCTTCACATGAAGCATGCAGCATCATGGCCTTTTTTTACCGGAAAGAAAAACCATGTTTTCTTAGTAGCAACGATAAAATTTCGAAGCTAGATGAGAACATATTTTACATATCTTTGAAAATGACATTGAAAGCGTGTTTTTTTGGAAATAATGGATGGAATAATGTCTTGTAATAAAAACGTGCTTTAAAAATTAGCTGTTTAACCTAAAATACCGTTTTCAAATAGCGTGCTTTGACCCAACTAAAAAACACAGTTCAGCTAGGTCATTAGTGGGCATACGAGTACTAGAGCTAGTGATTAGAAATGGGTAATGTTAAAGTTCAATTTGGTTACGCATCTAATATATTAGATCCATTTCAAATATGGTAAAAGAAAGATATCCTTAATAAGGTTAAATAAAAGTGTCCTCTAAAACAAAACACCCAAAGAATGGACGCTATCGTGTTAGTAAATCTTTATCTACTATACATATTAGCAAATATATTCAACTATGCCCTGTCAAATTGGATCAGATTATTTATATCCAAAACCAATCGAATTATAAATGGGTCCAGGGCTGTCAATGGACCGGATGTTGGTCCAACCAAACCTAATCCAGTATGAGTCCATTACAAATGGCTAGGTCCAGTCCAATCTGATGAAGGATTTTAGATCTCTTATCCCCAAGCCGCCTTTTCAGTGGGGTTTACATATTTGCCCCTACTTCAATAGATGATACTAATGTGAGTCTTTCCAACCGATCCACAGAAAATCTCTCATCTTTTATTCTAATGCCTTCACCACCTCCAAGGTAGGCAGGCTGGCTAGAACACTCTTTATCAGAATTACCTTCCCTCCTTGGAAAGATACCTAGCCTTCCATGTGGCCAGTTTTTTATCCATTCTCTCCAAAAATGGGTTCCAAATGGATTTTGATGTGCACGTGGCACCCAAAGGCAGTCCCCAAGTAGCTTGTGGGCAGAAGTCCTACTTTGCAGCCCAATAGATCAGCTAAATTCTGGATGTTAGAAACTTCCCCAACTGCTGTCATTTCACTTTTTGCTAAGTTCACCTTTAACCCGGAAACAATTTCCACTGTAACTACTTCTTGCCAATGGATACTTGAAACTGGTCAATAAGATTTACTATTTATTCTTCAACACTCCAGGGATTTGCCTTTCTAAAAGTAATGGACCATCAGAGATCTAAGCTCAACTTAATTCACTAGTGGATCTGGATCTGAATTTTGAATTAATGCCATTATTGAACATTTAAAAAATACAACATCCCCTAAACAATGCTTAATTTTATCAACTTCATAATACCTCAATTGGATGTTTGGACCTTATGCCATGTAAATAGATACATATGTATTTGTAATCAAGTCTTCAAGAAATGAAGCAGAAAAGAGTAGAACAACCACACAATAGCAATATGCTATTGAGGAAAAAAGAAGCTTCTCATTACTAAAGCAGTAAACTCTGAACAGAATGAGTATATTGGTGCAATATATATAATCCTAATCCTAATAAAAGTAAGGCACTAAAATAAAAGATACAAAATCTATGGACTCAAGCTTAACAGACTTTTATTGACCTTCTAACTCTATGAATTAGAAAGTTACAAGAATTAAGAAACTATCCAATTCTAAATTCAACAAAGCATTGACCTTAACTCACGAACTACTGGCTTAATCAACATTAAATTTAAATCCTAAGCTCCATAGGCTGTGGTGAGCCAATATGTGGAACCCACTGGTTAAATGGTTGACTTTAACTTTGACCTCATCCTGCAGGTAAAACCATGGTTTTTAAAACCGAACCKGTCAGGGGTCCGATTATCAGTTTGAATGGTCCGACTGTTCGATCCGAACAGCTGGCCCATTCTGACAAAAAAATAAAAAAAAAAATTAAAAAGCTGAAAATTGGTCAAAACCGTTCAAACGGTTTGAATGGTTAATCGGCCGGTTCAGCAGTTTGCTGACCAAAATCAACGGTTTTGGGGAAAAGCGGAACCAATCAGGTAACTGGTTCCCGATTTTTCCAGTCCGGTCCGGTTTTGAAAACCATGCTTAAAACAAACCTTCAAGGAAGCCTTTTGCCATGGAATCTGGTGAGCTACTACTACCTTAGGAGTAGTTCAATATACTAAACTTTGGTGAGAAGCAACTACTTTAGCTAAGGCTAATAAGCCAGCCAAAGTTGACCTGTTAGAATTAAAAAATTGCTCTTGTAGTATAAGATCCTTATCTAACAACTATTACCTTTTAAAATAACAAAGCACTGGTATTTCAAAACATCAACCTCCAATAAAGAAGAGTAATACAAAATGATAGCAAAAGTTAATGTAGACATTATGGCAAAAAGAGCCATGGAAGATTAGGAGCATCATAAAGGAATTAAAGTGTATGACTGGATAATTGCAAACGACCTTCAAGTGGGTGTATAGATCAGCTAATTACTTGGACAACTCATTGGTAAAACAAGGGGCAAGTCTTCTGGGGTCAAATCTAATGTAAACGACCTTCATTTGTGCATGTTTAAATTATATCAATATATTGAACACTATTAAACCTAGATTTGTTTCTCTGATGTTTGTTCAAGACACACCTGTTACCCTATTAATACCCATTGTATTCTTCATAAAATACTGAGGCGAAATTTCTTTGGGTTCCTACCATTTGATAGCTTTGATATTCAAATTTCTCTAAAACATCCAATACAAGCACCAACCATCAACCTTTTATATTTCATAAGACATTCTTAAGCGTGTTTTCTAGGAAGCAAATATCAAATTTCTAACCCAAGAAGCAAAATTTTGAATGCCTTCCCTTTGGGTGCTCAACTAAAGTCAACCCTCCCAAACCTTAGGCTTCCTCAACTACCTACCAAGAAAGGTGCAAAAGTCCACTTAAGAGAGAAATCCCAATCCTTAAAAAAGTTTAGTTTTGTAGAAAATTTCTCCAAGGTGCAGAACTTTTCAGTTTGGGGAGAAGGTATTAAGGATGGTTAAACCTTTTCTATATAACTCTATAAAATGTTAAGAACATATTAAAATCTAAAATATTGACGAGTATGGAAGTCTTACATTACAAAGTACTCGTTAATAATGACCAATAATAGGATATATCAAAATAAAATATAATATCCATAAAATTGTAGTATTGTTCAAAATAGCTCTCATCTCTACACAATTCAGTAATATTCTAATGTAAATCCTCAGCTCTGTTATTAATTTTTCTATGATACATCCCAAATTATTAACATATGGAACATTTTAGCAGAAAATATCACATGTATATATTGTTGAATTGAAACTATGTAACTCCGAAGATCTCTTTGATAGATATTTCAATACAAACTTAAAAGGGGAATTTTATGGAAAATATTGACAAATTTGAAAGAAATTGCAAATCAAGCCATCAGACCATCAAAAGTAAGTTTTTAATCAATTTTCTTGAGGGTTCATCATGGTGGTAGTGCTGTGTGGGCTAAAGGTTGCTTTTACCTTATTGCCAAAATTTTCCCACTCCAAAATGCATCAATGCCAAGTGAATTATTGGAAACTAATTCACATGAACTAATCAAATGTTGAGTGTCGAAAATTGAACCATATTACCAATAAAGTGGCAGTGCAATTTCAAGGAGAACACAGGTATACCTCCAGAGGGGAAGTCACATGCAAAGTTGTCCACTTTATTTTTTAATGTTTCCCATACGGGTATACAGATCCAGGAATCCAGTCCACTAAAAATACAGTTTCCACTTCCGTTGCTAAAGGGCATAATCATACATTTTATTTTCTGAAGATACATGTGACATGTCTACACACATTTTTGCATACCATCCTAACACAAGTTAGCCTGGGGGAAGGAACTGAAACGACGAAACAATATTATCAACAAAATTAGATTGATAGAAATTGATCTCAAAGATGTACCCACACAATCACATTTAGACAACCCTAAAGAAAACCAACAAAACAAAAATAATTACATAAACCCCATTTTTGTATCACTTATGCAGTAGATCCCCAGATAGCCAATATGATATAAGTAAGCAACACAATTATAACAATCAAAGACATAAACAAGCATCCCTTAAATGAAGGCCAAAGGTGTGTAATATACTCTAAAACCACACAAAAAAATCAGCAAAATTCACATAATAACTCGGCACCAGAACTACAAAAAATTGAAATAGATGAACTGAAAAGCTAAAGCATGACTATTGTTGTTAGGATCATAAAATAAGTAGCAAATGTCAAAAGGAAAAGAAGGCTTGCAACTGAGAAACTAAAGTTGAACCATTTTATATAATATGACAATCATAGCCATCCTAATTCAAGAAATTTGTACCAGGAGGGTGGAATATGCGCATAACCAAGAAAATAGAAAAGAAACTAAGAATTGATCACTTCAGAAACTATAATTAATTCCCTTCGACATAGTAAATTTGACTCTAAGACTAACTCCAGAAACCATAATTCTCCCAATTCTTCACCACATTCACATTTCAAACAGAGGAGACAATTAGCCGGAAACAAGAAGACAACAAAGTTTCACAGAGATCCAACTTCCTTCCAGAAAGTTGAGACAATTGCAGAAACCCTAACGACCAAACAATTACCATTCGAGTATTTCCATAATACATTTAATCAAAATAACCAGAAAAATCCGGAAACACAAAAAATTGAGGAGCAAAAGTTCTATAAGGGAAAAATAAACAAGAAAAGAATTCTGCGATATGCCCTAACTAGAAATTACAACTACTTGGCGCAAGTTCTACAACAAAAACACCGAAAAGTTAAAGAAGTCAAAAGACGCATAGATAATATAATATTGAAACACAAATTAAAGCACAAGAACAAAGTAATTCGAGCAGAACTGAAGTTGCAAAGCCTTGTAAGAGTAGAGAGAAAACGAGAGAAAGACCTTTTTCTTCCAACCCGGAGGTGCTGGTAATTCTACCGAAACAACCTCCTTTTTTGCTCCGGCCTGTGTCTCTTTATCAACTGTTGTGCTCGCCATTTCCACCCTCTCCAGCTTTAACTATGATAACACATGGTGCGAATCCAATGCCTTCTGAACCAAAATCGAATTGTGGCCTGAAACGATCCATTACGAACTGGTTTGCTTCACATCGAGCAAGATGCGTTCGGTCCTGTTCGACTAGTAAGGAAGAAGGAAACAGGAGAAATCTCAGACAAAATAGATTTACAATTGCATGTCTTCAAGAAGCAAGAGCTTCATTGAAGCACGATCAAATGATTCGCACAGGCAAAATGAACTTCCGATTGTAAGTTTTCCCTACTGATGAACCTTCGGTGGTTGCAACAATTTGCTCTGTTCGAACGGTGAACACTGGTGAACTGTGACTTAGGTGACAAGAAAAAAGGACGAACAGGGAATGAGAAGAGAGGGAAAGACGGAGAGAGGGTGAAAATGAGAGACTGTAGTGGCGCTGGGGAAAGTTGTAGTAGTGGGGCGGTGTTCTGCTGCCGTGAATCCTCGTTACTGCGCCATTCTATTCGGTCGAAGGAGAAAAACTCAGTGAATAGCGCCTCTTCTTATCGATGCAAAGCCGCTCGATTTTTTATATTAAATCGGGGATCTCAAATCCGATGACTAAATTTGAAAAGTCGTTTTAATGCCTTTTTCTTCCCCGGAGAACAGAGGCATAACCATARATTCTAACACTTTCACCATTGGGGAGGTTATGGTTGTTAGCAGCTTGTTAAGTGCGGAGAATGTGATAGGGAAAGAGAGAGGATGCTGTTCGTAAGAATGTCCAACCGACCAACCCAGACCGATCCAACCCGAGTCGACCAGATTTTCATCAGTATCGGTCGGTTTCGGGTTGAGCAAATATATAAATCGATATATTAGATCGGTTTCGATTTTATTGTGTGAAAATCGAAACCAACCCGACCCGAACCGAACTAATTCGATAGTTTATAGTTTGAGTAGTTTCCTACTTAACTATAACTAGTCTTCTACTAGAACTAGAAGGCCCATTAGGCAATTACAATTAGAATAGACAATTTATCATAGTTTCTAATTTTCTATAGTCTTTTACACCAAATAGGCAACATATTAGGCAATTACAATTAGAATTCAATTAGGTGTCATTTTGTACAGGAGCAAAACCAAAATCGACCGAAACTGACCCAACCCGACTCAAACCRACTAGGTCGGTTTGGCCTATCAGTGGGTCGGTTTCGGTTTCCACCTCAAGTAACCCGACCAGGTCGGGTCAGTTGGGAAAACCCCAATAAACCACCCAACCCGACCCGTGAACACCCCTAGGAGGGACTTGTCACCTTTGTAATAAATCCCAAGTCAAAATTATTTTCCCCGAGATAACAATTGCCTTCTCCTTTCTATAGAGAAAAAGTTAAGGTTATTAAGGAAAAAGTTCTTTCCTCTTAGAAAAGATGATCTTTTTTCTTAGGAAATGAGATATTTCCTTTTGTTTGACTATTAAGGGTTCATTATTAGAAAATCATATCCCATCTGAATTCTCTCCATATGCGATCCTATTATACTAACGTGGTGTGAGTGACATCATCATTTAGCGGATGTACTTTCATTAAACTCGCATATGTAATTCAAAGACACACGTATAACCGACATTTATTCCCAGTCTATTGTGATTCCGTAGCTCTATAATGGTGTCAGGTTCATCGTAATTCCRCGTATGTTTGGGGTTCATCGCAAATCCACGCATGTTCGGGGTTCATTGCAAACCCGTGCATGTTTTAGCTTTATCGTAGATTTGTGCTAGTCGAAGTTCATCATGACTTATCCCAGGTATGAGTTCATTACAGATGTGCGATAGATTATAGATTCATTATAGGCGTCCATATAGCGTTAATTTGACACTCTCTGTACTTTGATGGTCTTAACGACCACTATGTACCTACATTGTGTAATTGAAAAATCAGTGTTCATGAAACATCATTGGAAATGAAAAATCCCCATAAATGATAAAACATTTGAACTGATAAAATATAACCAATTAGGCATTAGAACTAATAAATAATTATAAGTGATAACTCACCAGAACTGATACAGCTATGAAATTAACAAATCATTGTGAATGATATACATCATTAGAACTGAAAATCAATAGAAATGATAAAGCATTAGAACTAATAAATCAATAGAACCAATTAGTCATTAAAACATACAATACTGATTCACATAAACCAATATATCATTGTAACTTGTAAACATTAACCAATAAATCATTGGAGATGGTATACATTTAAACACATCAACTATTAGAACCATTAAATGCAAACACCCAAACATAAAAACCCATTACACATCCCAAATAGTTGAGCCCCATTGTTAGAACTACACATTCAAACCGTAAATGTTCAACGATTGAACCCAATTCAACAAACAAATATTATAAACTTAAAATCGCATCCATAAATGAAACACTTGATCCTAATCATTCCAACTGTCATTCAAACCCTAAATTTACAACATCCAAGCCTCTTTATTCAACAAAGAAATGTTTCACCAAAAAACACAACCGTAGAAGTTAGAACATAAAGAACAAAAATTATTTCCGTTTCATATTGTCTATTATGATRTTTGGGGCCCTGTTACTCTACCATCTGATACTAGATATAAGTATTTCATTACTTTGATTGATGACTACTCTAAATATACATGAGTTTATCATATACGATCTAGAGATGAAGTGTCAAAAATTGTGAAAGATTTTTAACGCATGATTTTTATTCAATTCCAAACTAAGATCCATATTTTCCAATCAGACAGTGCAAAGGAGTACTTCCATATGATCTCACGGAGTTCTTTGCTTCGTGTGAATCTCTTCATCAGAGCTCTTGTGCTAGAACACCCTAGCAAAGCGGTGTCACTAAAAATAAAAATCGTCACCTTCTCAAAATAGCTCATGGTTTATTATTCCATATGAATGGTCTAAAACATTTTGGGTAGATGTTGTTATGTGTGATGCATCATCAACTGTATGCCATCTCGATTACTAGAGTATAAGRMCCCACACCAACTTTTGTTTCCAACGACTCCTTTGTCCCCTATTCCAATGTGTATCTTTGGGTGTTGTTCCTTTGTTCATGACTTGCCCCTTACGATAAGTTCAATCATTGTGCCATTCCTTGTGCTTTTCTTGGCTACGCTTTATCTCAAAAGGGATACCGATGCTACGGTTCTGTCTCACATAAGTACTATGTTTCTATAGACGTATCATTCTTTGAGAGTCAACCTTTTTTCTCAATTTTTCCTCAGGGGGAGAGTAGGGTTGAGGAGGAGAAACACACAAAGGCTCAGACTCAATTACATCATCTTCCTGATCCTCCACCATTTTATGTTTTTCTTCACTATCATAAGAGCTAGTAGAGTTCAAGATCTGTGGAACCTGAAACTATGCAACCAACATCATTAGACTCTCCAAAGGTAGATCCTCCTCATCAGTCAGGTACACTTGTTCCCATTGATATGCTTGAATCTCTTGATATTAGTGGTACGATAGAAAGATACAAAGCCAAATTGGTGGCCAAAGGGTTTACACAGGTATATGGAATAAATTATGCAAAGACATTTGCTTTAGTAGCCAAGACGAATTCTATCAGAATCCTCCTTTCATTGGCTACTATTCTTGATTGAGAACTTTACCAGTTGGATTTTAAAATTGCATTCTTGAATGGTTACCTAGAGGAGGAGGTTTACATGACTCCACCTCGAGGTTTTTGTGCCAAAGGTAGTGAGCAGAAAGTGTGCAAGTAAAAAAAAAAAATCATTATAAGGGTTGAAACAATCTCCTTGGGCCTAGTTTAGTAAGTTGCACTTAGTTGTACAACAGATGGGGTTCAAACAATGCCAGTCATATCATACTTTGTTTGTGAATAAAGGTGAAGAAAAAATTGCAGATTTAATTGTGTATATTGATGATAGTGATCACAGGAGACTAAAAGACTAAAATACAGAAGGTAAAAAAGTTCTTAGCCACTCAATTCAAGGTGAAAGATCTATGCCCCTTACGTTATTTCATTGGGATTAAAGTCGCTCATTCTCAAAAGGACATTTTTATTTTCCAAATGAAATATGTACTAGATCTATTAGAGGGTGTAGGCAAATTAGGGGTGAAGCAAATTGATTCGCCCATTGAACCTAACCATTAGCTAGGAGACAGTCAAGGGTGAAGCAAACTTTCCCACCTAGGGGAAAGTTTCCAACACTTGGGTGGGGCAAAATTGCCCCTTTTATTAATGGATTTTTATGGTTAAAATGGTCATTGTCTTATTTACCTGTGAAATAAAAAAACATGGGCAAATACATTTACTTAGGTAAGTATTTCCCATAAAACGCTTATTTGGATAAATGCATTTACCTAGGTAAGTAACTTCCCAAAAAGTGAACAGGGCCTTTATAATAAATGCTAAAAAGTAAGATCCTCATTGCTACTTTGATTAGTTTACCCCTTTTCCCCTTATAGACAAAGTATTTTCTATGGTTGCTTGTACTTAAATAAATATATTCACTTGTACTTAAATAAACTCAATTTGATAAGTCATAACATCATTGTTATCCAAGACTTATCCCAACTATATAGGGTTCAATACATGAATTCTGTTTTGCCACTCCAATTTATATGTATGTGTATATGTATGTATGTATAATGAAATGGCCTAACCCCCCCCCCCCTCTTTGCTTCTCCATCCCTTCAAAAATTTCCATGTGTTCTTGAATTTTTTAAATAAAAAAGCATCAGACGTGGGGTTATTTAAAATCAACCACAATCTACTCAGTTTATTTTTTTATTAGGAAATTGAATCAAATCACTCTCTTTTAACATCATTTTGTGCATCACACCCTTCATATAATATGTATCCAAAATACAATCTAACAGAACAGACAATGTTGCATGAAAAATCAAATGGAGCAAGGGTCACCTATAAAGTATGTCGAAGCAACATTTATATGACGCAGTTATACACTTGTCATGAAGATGACACTTTTGTTTGATAATTTTCTACCAAAAACTGTGAAACAATATGGCATTCTTTAATTTAATTTTAAACTGCCTAAAGTACCTCTTGTAAATTTTCTTTATTGGCCCCTTTGAATCGGCTTTTCTTGCTATTGATGTTTTTACAATCACCAATATTCAGAAAATCAAAAGTTCCATAGGGACATTAATCTACTTTGTGGATTAAGAAACTAAGGGAGGAGAAAGAAGATCATAGATATGATTCAATAGTTTGGATAGTATAGATACAAAAGAAAGCAAAGAAAAAAACACTAAAATTTAATGTGTTTTCCCCCACCAACAGCAATATTTAGAGCAAAAGATCATTAGATGTCAAGACACCTCTAAAAGTAATTTTCCATCTCTTAGGTGAGGCTCTATTGGTTAGAAATTGACCAATGTGTGGCATTTGGCAAAGGACATGGTAGGGGTGTAAGCGAACCGAGCCATTTCACAAGCTACTTGGGCTCGACTAGCTAAATACTTGAACTCGGTTTGAAGATTATCGAGTCGAGTAGTTAGTCTATCCAAGTTCGAGCTTCACAACACCCTGCATGAATAGCTCGTAAGCCTAATCAAGCTTCTAATAAAATATTATTTTCAATATATTTTTATTTATGATATAAGTAAATATTAATTTTTGATATTATTTTACTTGTAATATAAATAAATAAATTTATAATCAAGTTGTATAATATATTTTTTTATTTATAATATTTTAAATATTAATTTATTTATAATTTTTAATAGCAATTAATTTATAATTAACTCAATCCGAGTCGAGCTTGAGTAGCTCACAAGTATTTGCTCAAATTGAGTTCAAGTATGAAACTTAAAACTCAATCAAGCTCTTTTGAGTAGCACACATGGGTTACCATGTGTTGGTAGCTAATATAACTTTAGCTTGAAGGTTGCTGGTGCTAGAAGGCCCACAACTAGGCAAACAAGAAACAATAAATAGGAACTCTACACATAGCATTCTATTTAGAAAAAGCATTTAGCTGTCACCAAACACCATTAGAAAAACCCACCATCTAGTTGTATATTTACTAAAATACCCCTTATAGTTTGTTATATTTTATTTAATTGAACCTCTGTCAAAAACCATTTGTATTTCCACATAGGAATGGCTTACATGACCTTTTAAGACGAGCCAAAAATATGAAGAGGCATTAGTCTAAGGTTTGTATTCCAAAAATAACCCTAGTAATTAGGGATGAACAAGTAGGCAAGTTCTACTTAGAACCAAATGGATCTAACCTTAAAAGCCAACCTTGAACCCACCATATCCAATTTGTTACCGGGTAGGGTCTGGTTCCAAATTCTTGGAACCAACTAGGCTTGTCAATGGGTCGGGTCTACCCGATAGATCTAAATTGTTTAAACAATTTATAACAGTTTTGGTTCTATGAATCACTCCAATGGGTTGGTTCTGGTTTTAATTTTCTATATTGATTATTATATTTTACATGTAATAAAAGTATTATGTATGTCTAAAACTATAATTTAGGAAAGGTTTAAAACCTAAAACTAAACCTTTTTTTGTCCCTTTCCATTTTCCACTATTTGATACATCCTCATTAAAGGAAAAGAGGGGAAGCCAAAGCTCACACCTCTTAGCTCAATCTCTCGTTTGAACTTCAAATCTGAAGCTTTTGTTAGACAATTTTGTATGCCCTTAGCTCCAATTAGTTTGATGTACTTATGACATTTATAAAGTGCATATTTGATTCATGTTATGTGGTGTGTTTCTGTGTAATACCCTTAAACTGGACACTAATGAAACTCGTATTAGTTTAGAACGTTCATAGCCGTTGGATAAGTCTGCGGAGATTTATCTTGCCAAGGCTGACACTGATGTTCCGCCAAGTCGGTTGGGGTGGCCTGTCTCTGCCACCAGGGTGAGACCCGAGGTACATGCAGTGTAGGATTAATTGAATATTTGAACCGGACCAGATTTCCAGCATTGCCCTAAACCTTGGAGATTGATGGGCAAAACTAGAAAGTTACACCTGACCCCTAGACTCGATTATGATACTTCACTAGGTATCGGATTGGGCTGTCTTTGATATGCCAATTAGTAAGATCCTTAGCGGGGTCAAAACTGGGTATGTTGTGATAGTCTGAGAATTCATCTGAGTGGGTGATCATAGTGACAGGATCAGCCCCTTTGTCGGACAAAGGTAATGATCGGGGATGCACTCTCTCTGATGGAAACCAAGACTGTTGGCAACCGATTTCAATTGTTGAGATTTGTTTTGCAAAATATATTTTATATGAGATATAAAAGTATATACATTATGGTTTCCAAACGTTTGCAAAAGGTTTTACTTCCCGGGATCCATGTAAGCAGAGAGTGCAGCACTGTTCCTTGCAACCAAGGGAGATGTCCTCTCTTGTCGAGTAGTGTTTGATCATTATGGGTTGAGAGGTTAAGTGTAAGACCATTCAGGATAATACYTGATGGGCTAATCTTGCATCTGCCCACAGTCCCTGGGTGTTACAAGGTGGTTGGCCCAGGGACCACTTAGGGTAAGTGTTGGGCCCATAGAGCCAATGTGATGGGTTTCACAGGGTGCACTGTCCATAACAGTGTATTCGGCCAGGCCTTGTAACGAAGATTGGGCTGAACCCATGTGGCTGATGTGTAGATCAATGTTTGGATCCCACGCCATACAAGGAAACCCAACTAGGGAGTAGTTTGGAAGGATAAGTGAGCACATAACCTTATTGAGCCTAAAGCCCATTTCGAACTGGACTGATTTGATCAGTTAAATAATGAGCGAATTCTAAAATTGAATTAGCATATAGGATTGGGTCTTAACCCTATCCACTCAGAGAGTCCAGATCTAAATGTGATTCAGATATGGAAACCTCCTAATGAGATTAGGAGAAGGCTGATCTAATCTGCAGATGAGATAAGGGTTTACCCTTATCACTTAAAGGGAACTCTAACCCAAATATAATTTGGATCAGCAACTCCTAATGGGATTAGGAGTTGATCTCTTTAAAGTTATAAAAGGAGGAGGGGGCGACAGCCTTTTCACAACACTTCACATCCTGTCTTCAGAGCTGAAATCACAGAAGAGAGAATTCAGCATCACTGCGCAAAATCTCTCTTGTCGCCTCCTTCCTGTCGCCGCCATATCTGCCAGTTCGATCTCTTGTTCTCAGTGGGAGTGATCAAGATCAGATCTTGATATCAGTTCTTTATGAAAGGACTGATTGGAAGTAGTGCTCACGTGCCATCCAACTGATTCTTGTGAAGAACGCTGTTGATTCTGCTCCATCCTACATTGCGCCATCTTCAGTGGGAACAGTTTTTGGTTCCTTCCTTAGGCGTAAACACCTCCATTGGGAGATATTATTTCTCCGTGTCAGGTATATTCCTCTCCTACTATTTTTGTTCAGATCTGGTTCGGTTCTTGGTTCAAGATTGATCATTGAAAAATATGATTTTTCTAAATTAGGGAATACGAATCCCACTAGGATGGAGAGAAATTTTGAAATTCGCTCATTCTATTCCGCAAGATTCGGGCATCCATACGATGGATCTCTCATCCCTTCAGTGGTATCAGAGCCAGGTTCAAGTCTTGAACCGAATTGGGTCAAATCTGAACCTGCGCAAATGGGCARAAGGCATTCTACCCGATTTGCGCAAATATAAGGTTTTTCTGGAAAATTTGTTTCCAGTTAATGGGCGATTAATCTGAAATTAAATTTTATAAATCTGATTATTATTTAGAACTGTTCTTTATAATTTTCTTGATTTTTGGGTTGTTCGTACACATGGAGATTGAAATCTTAATTGGCGCAGGGAACCTGCGATTTTGCAGTTTCTTGAATATTTTTATTACATTTGGTCTGTAAAATAATTTTTTTTTAGACTGAATGTATAGGCATTTGATCTGATGTAATTATAATARAAATTAGGTTTTTTATTTATTTTTAATTTTTGGATCAAAAATGGCGACACAAGGAAGGAGATTTCGCAGATGGGAGAATCGCTATCTACGATTTGTAGTTTATGAAACTGCGAACTGTGATCTAACCTCTGTTTTGTAGTATGGATTGTGCAAACAACCATATCTGATTGATTCTTGGTTTTCTTTTATAAGTGTTTAATTTCAGATTAATTTCATGAATTAAATCTTTAATTAAAGATCAAACCCTACACCCATTCGAACTAGATTGGTCCAAACTGGTTGGACCGAATCTAGGGTTTGATCAAGGCTGAATGCCAGCCTATTTCTCCCTCTAATGGGCCTGCCTAAGGATTGATAATTAATTGAAAGTTTAATTCGGCCCAACCTGTAAAGGCCCGGTTTTAAATTGTTAAAACTACTAAAAGCCCACTTCGCAGATAAAGCTATATGAACCGAATTGATCAACCCTAATTTCGGCCCATATACCTAGATGGTTAATATTATGGGCTTTAAAATGGCTTTACAGATATTAATTGATTTGATCAATTCTTCCTGCATGTGATGTATGAATGTGTGATGTGCTACGTTCATGGGCCATAAGTGCTTGGCACATGCTGATTCGATAATGGTTCTTGCGCACACCATGGTTGAATGCACATCATTGCCATGGTGTCCTTGTTGGTCATTGGATGACCTCCCTTAGTGGTGGGCCCCACACCTCTTGAAGAATATATGTGCGGAAACCTTAGCCGATTTGGGCCACCAGAAATCTGGCTTTGTGAAAGCCAGTGGGAACCACTCAGGTTTGACCTAAAACTAGGGCGTAACTTGTTCCCTCCTGAAATATGAGTGCATGTGATAGGGAGATCCATATGATGGACTCTCTAAAGGCCTTCCGTTATTAGCATGAAGACGGGTCCTTCAAGTGATGAGGGGAAGCACTAGAAAATGGGCCAACCGATTTGCTGCTGGATTTGTTGGATTGTTTCATATGATGATAGGGACGTTATAGACCGATGTGGGAGGGGCTTCACCAGAAAATGAGAACTCTCTCACGATACCTTGGCGTGGTCGAATATGATGGGTGAGTACTCACTGAACAGAAAGGTTTACCCGTAAACGGCTATGAACCTTGTCTGATAGAGGCCAAAGGGAAAGCTCATGTGATGAGTGGATATGATCCTTCACAGAAAGGTGGTGGGGTTATGCAACTGAAACAGTTGGTTCCATGCATCCTRTGTGATTTCCCACATTTCCAAGAGACATAATTGTTGTTGTCTCCGTCACTGAGATAGGAGGGAAATCCCGGTGATGAACAAATGGAAATGGGACATAAATTAAAAGCCATATCTATGTAGATGACATGAATCAAATTAGGTTGTGGACTAATGCCTTGCTATTTTACCAGAAAATGACTAACGGACAATTCGCCAAGCTTCTTGACGACAACAAACTTAAAGGCCCTAATTACGTTATCTGGTATTGTAACCTCATACTGGTACTAACTTCTGAAAAATTAGATAAAGTTGCCAAAAACCCTGCCCCAGAGCGTTCGGGTGAACGGGCTTCTGAGGCCCACAGAAGGGACTACCTTGAGTGGGAGGAAAAGAACTCCCTAGCCCGCTGCTATATCATAGTTTCTCTAGACAATCCAATACAGAGGCAGCTCGATCAGATCGAACTGGCCAAAGACATATTGAACAGTCTGAAAACTATGCATGAATAGCAGAATCGTTCTACTCGACAGAAGGTCTTGAAGCGGTTCATGACCGCTCAAATGACTAAGGGACAACAAGTGCATGACCATTGTCTTCGGATGATGGGATACATAAACGAGTTGGAAGCCCTAGGGTCTGGGCTAGACCACATCACCAAAGTAGACGCCATTCTGAATTCTTTTCCTCTGTCCTACAATCAGTTTATCATGAATTATAACATGAATAAGCTGAACGTCAGTTTACAAGAGCTCAACAATATGTTGTAACGGGCTGAAGAACTGACTCGTAAGGATGAGCCTATGGCCATGCTTATGGAAATTGGCAAACGTGGCAAAAAGAGGAGGTCGAAGAAGAAGCCTCAGAAAAAGGGCAACAAATCCAAGAAACAGAAGAAGGACAGGGCATCCGACGCCTGTCACCATTGTCACCAGACCAGCTACTGAAGAAGGAACTGCCCTGCCTACCTGGAATCTACGAAAGGTAATCCCGAATCCTGTGTCATAGAAATCAATTTGTTGGTTACTTCTGCTTCTTGGTGTATTGACTCCGGGGCTTCGACTTATGCATGTAACACATTGCAGGGTTTCAGAATAAGCAGAAGACTGAGTGAGGGAGAAGTGACGCTCTTCTTAGGAATTTATGCAAGCGTTGCAGCTGCGGCCATTAGAACCGTAGAATTGTTTTTTAGAGAATGATCACTTGTACTTATAGATTGTCTTTATGTACAAAATTTAAGAAGAAATTTAATTTATGTCTCAAAACTGTGTGTTGATGGATATTCTGTTTTTTTTAGTAATACGATTACTATTAAAAGAAACAACAAATTCATCGCATACGGGGAACTGGAGAACGGTCTCTATGTTCTGCATCATTCTCTAGAAACCAACATAGTCGAAACTACGTCGGTTAACGTTCCCAAGAGAACTCGTGATACCGTTAGTCCCACGTGCCTGTGGCATTACCATCTTGGCCATATCGGTATTGACCGAATCACAATGTTGATAATTGATGGTCCTTTGGATTTTCTAACCGTAGAAGATTTTCCCACCTGTGAATCTTGCCTTCATTCGACGGCAAGCCTGAAAGATGCACGGGCACGCTTGACCTCATACATAGTGATATATGCGGGCCCCTGAATGTTAGGAGTCGTAACCAACACGTATACTTCATCACCTTCACCGATGATTATTTGCAGTATGGTTACGTATACCTAATGAGACACAAGTCTGAATCCTTTGAAAAGTTTAAGGAGTTTAGACAAGAGGTCGAGAAACAATTGGGGAGAGAAATTAAGACCTTTCGATTCGATCAAGGTGGCAAGTATCTCTCTGATGAATTCAAGGACTACCTAAAGGTCAACGGGATAGTATCACAGTTAGCTTATCCTACTACACCACAATTTAACAATGTTTTAGAGAGGAAGAATATGACCTTACTTGATATGGTCCGGTCACTTCTCACACACTCGAAGTTACCCACATCCTTTTGGGGATACGCATTAGAGACTGCGATTTACGTGTTGAATAGGGTTCTAACCAAATCGGTTCCGAGTACTCCATATGAACTTTGGAGCGAAAAGAAACCAAGTGTCAAACACTTGAAGATTTGGGGTTGTCCGACACACATTAAAAGAACGAGTCCGGACAAATTGGAATCCCGAACCAGCCGTTGCCTATTTGTAGGTTACCCCAAAAACTCTATGGAAGAGGATTACATCCTAAACAATCATCGTTAGGAAATTGTTCTTGATGAGAAGAGCTTAGGAGTAGTGGGAGATGTCCCACATGTTCCAGGTAGTGACCAACTTAGAAGATCTACCCAGGTATCCAGGTCACCAGTCCGTTATGGTTATGACCATGATAGTTACTTGGTGAAAGCATTGACTATTGAGGAGGATCCCGTAACTTACGCAGAAGTTATGTTGAACATAGATTCACATAAGTGGATAGATGCCATGAGAGCTGAGTGGCATTCCCAAAGCCAAATGGAAAACAAATGGGTAAATTTCTTAAACTACCCTTGTGGTTTAGCTAATTGACCAAATGTACCCTTATTGTTTGAAAATTGACCAACACTACCTCTACTGTTTTTGACAATTGACTAATACTTCATTTACCGTTAGCATTTGTTAATAGAAAGACAAAGATGACTATTTTACCTTTTATTCTTATTCAAATTTCAAAATAAAACCTTCAAACCCACTAAAGGTTTACAGGGCTAACTCAAAATTTACAACCATAGTTGGAAAAACAAAGACAAAATTTAGAGCGCTCTATCTTGTGCATTAAATTTTGAATTAATCAAAAGAATGGTCTAAAGATGGTTGTAAAATCAAAGCTCTCTCTTAGAACCTTGTAAACCTTATGGTTTAGCTTTGGCTTCCCCTGCGTCCGATTCATTGTGCATTAAATTTTGAGTTAATTAATGCAGTTTGATACATAGAAAGAGGTGTTAAATCCAAATTATTGTCATTGTAGCAACTCCCACCATCTCGGCGCTCCAACAAGGTGCTTCGACATCACTATCTTCCTCGGTTCGTTTGAGTTTTAGAACATAAGACCTCTTCTCTGGCATCCCCAGCTTCATGGGTCCAATGCCATCTATCCATCAATGTCCTTGAAATTCACATTGGTGCCTAAATTCAAAAGCTCCTTAATCCTTGTGAGAGTTGGAAAAACAATTCACTTGCCACTTGGGTTGAAAATGAAATCACCACTTATCAAATTAGGAAATGGAAGTGATGGGACCTTTGATAATGATTTTAAAACCGTTTATCTTAATAGTGATTCCAATAACTCAAGGCACTAACTAAACCAGTCCGGATTGGTGCGAGATGGGAGAGGGAAGGGGTTAAGCACCCCTCTCTTGGGCCTAATAAGTGGGGCCCACATGGAAATCTAAACAAACACAAATACCAAGTATGCAATTAATTAAACAAAACAATAATAAACATAAGATGCAAGATTGAACGCGGGGTAACTAACCTTGTCATAAAATCAACAATAAAGAAGCAACATTATATCATGAACTCAAGAAGCAAGATTTACCTAGCACATGATTCCAGATTCATTTACAAAAGAAGCAACATGAGCAAATCACAACATTATGAACTAAAAAAATTAATTCCTAAGCTAGCAAGACCATTAAGATAATACGCTAATTGCATRCCGGAAAAGTAAAGAGATTCCTATTCTAAAACATAAGATGGATCTAAAAGAATATAACAATCTAAATGCTACAAAAAACAACATATCTTGGCTGGTACTAGGAATTACAAGGGCTGAATCAACCCAATCATTCTCCTCCCAGCAGTTGTAGATGCATTTATCGATTATACCACAAAACAAAGAAAAAAAGGACCAGAAGCAGAGCAAGAATGGTATTACCTAAATTGGGATTTTGGCCTAAAACCGACTACTACAAATAGAGAACACGGAAAGGCAGATCTGCTACGATTATGGCTTCTTCACCGACCACAGAATCAAAATTCACTAGTGATTGGATGTTGTAACAGGGGAGATTCAGATGAGTTCGGTGTGCTTGCAGTTGATGATCGGAGATTATTGAGGTCGAGCAACTCCTTCTAGTGTGGATGGACTAGCGGAGACTTCTGAGATTTCTTGGACTAGAAATGAAGCTCGTGGAACAGGGGAGATGTCGATCTATCATCGAATCTGGTAGAAGATGGGGATGCCAACCATGACCAGTGCTCTGCCACTGCTACTGCTATACAAATTTTAATTCACATAGGAAAGAGAGAAGAGAGAGGATGGAGGCGGATGAGATCTGCCGCTTGCAGGGGCAGCGACGAAAACTGGAGAGGTAGGAGAGGAGATGGCTACTGATTTCGAATATGCCGTGGCGGAAATGGCACAAAGAAGAAGAAGAAGAAGAAGAAGAAGAAGAAGAAGAAGAAGAAGAGGAGGAGGAGGAGGAGGAGGAGTAGGAGGAGGAGAGAAGAGAGAGAGAGAGAGAGAGGCGAATGGAGAGTTCTCTCGCCGAGCTGCCGCCGCGTTGCCTCTCTTCTTTGTGAATGGGGAAGAAGGGAGAACCGAATGAATAGTGTCTTAGGGCGAATGGATAACTTAGGTTGAATTTATATGGGAGGCAGGGATGGTTTTGTAAATTTGGGGATATCTAGGGGTATTTTTGTAATTTAAAAAAATCGTCAAACCGAGTCAAAAGGTGGTCAAATCAGGTTTTGGATGAATGGATAAGATTTTGGGTAAAAATGGAGGGTTGAGATGCTGTAATGGGGGGTTTTGCGTATGAGGGTCAGTGAGATTGGTCGAAACAAAATCTTTTTAGATGAAGAGGCAAATGGGGGTAGCTTGGAATGAAATTTCACGAGGCGGGGTTTTTGTGCATTCTGAATTGATTGGTGGGGTCAGATTGGCCCAATTGGGCTTGAATTAATCAAAGCTGGATAGGGTTCGATTTAGTCAATCTAGGGGCTTGAAATATGATCTTTGTGTGATTGAGGGGTAAACAAGGTTTGTTTTGGATCAAATTTCACGGGGTATTTGGAGGTGTCTAGGATATGAGGGTGAGGTCTGATTAGTCTTGGGGGGTCAAGGTTGTAGGAATTTGGGTTAACAAGATGATTCATAACGGAATTTTGGTTTGATGGAAGGGTGAATGGGGGAATCTAGGGTTGAAACTTTATGGGCAGGTATTTTGATGTATCCAGAGTTTAATGGTATGGTTTGATTGGTTCAGATGTGTCAAGATCAAGGGAATTTGGGTTCTAAGTGTTTGAGCTAACGAGAAATGTCAAAATTGAATCTTTGTTTGATGAATGGGAGAGCAAAGGAATTTTGAGTTCAAATTTCATGGGTAGGTGTCTTGGGAGCTTCTAAGTATGATGATTGTGTCGGATCTAATGGTTAAGGTATTGATGGGGATTGACAGGGGTCATCGGATAGGTATTGTGTAGGTTTAATGGTGGATCTGAGGGTTTTGGGGCTGAAAGTTGGGTTTTTAGGTGTTTCAGAGAGGTCGGATGGGTCTAGTTGGGTGTTTGGGGGTAAATTGGGGTACAGGAGGCAGACTGAGCAAAAATCGGGTGTTGACAATCCTAGACGGTGCCAGTGTCGAAGACGCTGTTCTAAACCAACGCCGTTATGTGATGCTCGTTTCAAACCTCTAGCGACGTTGGCTGTCCATTCCCAACCCTGAGTAATAGATGCCAGTGTCGGAGATGCCAATGTTGGTGCTAGAGAGGACAATGAGATATTCCGTCGGAATMGATGCCGATGCCAATGTTGGAAGTTATAATAAGGGTAAATTGAGTACTTTTGGAAGTTATAACAGTCACCTGATACACATTTGAATGGTTTATGACGGAACATAAATAGTAAGGGAAGTATTAATCAATTGTCAAAAACAATAAAGATAGTTTAGTTTAAGAAATTTATCCAAAACAAATTGTTGAGAGAGGGTTGAATAAGGTGTTTTAATAAGATACAAACTAGAGTGTAGATTTTGGTAAATAGGTGAACCTATAGGGGTGTTTAAGTAAATGACCCTAAAAAACACTGTGCAATCACCAAAGACTCCTTCCATCTCCGGGTCCGGGGACTGGGGTCCAAAGCAAGCAAAGAAACAACCAAAAGCAGCCGAACTCGCCTCCTTCTGATCTCCCTCTGTTTCTCTCTCCTCAGTGCAAGAGAAACATGTCCTCGTCTAGGGGCTTCATTGCCGCTTCAGGAATGCTCAGAAGTCGTCTCAAGCCGTCGCTCCGTACAAGGGGAGGCGGGGGAGAAGGGCCAAGCCGATGGACAAGCCCCGGGCACCAAGAACGACCCAACGGTTACCTTTTCAATCGAACCCCTCCTCCACCAGGACAGTCCAGAAAATGGGAGGACTGGGAGCTCCCTTACTACATCACCGGTTTCCTCACCATCGTCATCCTCGGCGTCGGCCTCAATGCTAAGCCCGATTTCACCATCGAGACTTGGGCGCACAAGAAAGCCCTGGAACGCCTCGAGAACCAGAAGATCGCTCTCTCCGCGGAGGAATCCGAGTAATTGGTGATTTGGGTACGGTTAATTGGCTCCACCCTTTTCTTGTTAGTGTATTTCTTTTGATGGGTCTTAAGCTGTTCGGTCGATCTTGATCAAGGCAGGGGAGAACTCGTGTTGATAAATGAAGCTCATGTAGTTCAATAAAGCCTTAACTGTTTCATTCAATCAATTTGGAACTTCTTGTTTTGTTTTGTTTTATCTGTAGTGGGCTATAAAGTTGTTCAGCATGAGAATGTGTGAGAGTTCCATAAATGATTTTACTAAATTGAAATGCTTCACTTTATTAGTTATTCTTCTTTCACTGCTTGTTGTTCTGCGGGTCAAGTTTGACTTCTCAAATCGATAATTAACTAAAATTCGTTAAAATGTCATTTGAGGAGAAGCAAAGAAATGTAAAGCTTTGTGAGATTGAGTTGCCTGTGTATATCAATTCTTTATTATGCCACGCCTACTTCCAAATTATACTATTCTTTAAGTGCAAAGAACAATAGATGTTTCATGGAATAAAGATCCTTCATTTTCTTAGGTCACAATTAAAAACACTGGCTGCAAGTTCTGAATTGTCTGTATGATTAATTTATGTGTTTAAGATTCCTTGCTGGTCCTAAGCACTCTGTTTAGTTGTATGAGCCTGATACACTTCAATTTTACTTGCCTTCGTGATGATTTTGACTTTCAACTCTGCTCGAAATGAGCATGATTGCCATATTCTGAGGCTCACTGAACTATGTTGTGTTCTTACTCGGAAATCTGGGCTTGTTAGGAGTTATCTGGGATTTATAGAGGTCGTTAGGGGAGGCTTAGATGATTCTTTTTTTTTTTTTTTTTGATCAGAAACACAGAATTTTTATTAAAATTTAATGGAAAATAAATTACAACAAGAGGTTGTTAGAACTAAAACCCATTACAATAAGAATCCCATCACCCTATTAAAATTGGGCCCTGTACAAATGATGTCAATGATGTCTATGTATTCCTTGCTTAGAAAGTCCATCTGCCAAACGGCCCAAACCAGTTGGAGACCTTCTAACCCATCTTGCTTGAATATACATATGTCTTGACAGCAATTTGAACCGTTTGAATTCATTCCTAAATTTCCATAATCCCCTTCTTTATTTAGCCATCCAATGACTATCTTTGAATCTCCTTCCACAGCCAGCCTTATGATTCCCATTTCCTTGGCTTTTTGCATCCCAACAATAGCTGCCATAAATTTTGCTCACTGAATCACATTGATCATTTGGCCTTGAAAACAATCCACAAATGTTCCCATCATCATCCYGAATCACTCCTCCAATTCTGGACGATCCTGGATTGCCCAAGCTACTACCATCGAAATTGAGTTTCATCCACCAACCCATGGGGGAGACCTTTTTGTTTCCTAGAGGAGGAATGATCAATTGATCTCCAGTTTCTGAAAAAGTCTTAAAGTGAAAAATCTGGAAACAATTGCAAGGTCTTCACCCAATGTGCTACTCTTACTGTAACAGTCTCAATCATTGCCTCCTTATTCCTTTCTTTCTCCTAAAAAATTCATAGGTTCCTCTCCTCCCAAATTGTCCACACTACTGCTTCCCTTGCACATTTCCACATGATTCTGCCTCTCCTCTTTGTATCCCTCAGAAAGGATGGGTTAAAGAGYCATTCCAAACTAACAGGAGGGATCCACCTGCAATCAAAGAGAGAATGAAACCATTCCCAGAAAAGGGATATGAGATTAAGAGGTGGTAAGTAGTGTCACTATTCAACTTACACAACATGCACCAGTTGGGAGACAAGATCCAATTTGGTCTTTTCTTTTACAACAAATCACATGTATTGATGCACCTTATAAGCTTTCTACATTTGGGGGGATAGGGACACTTGGCACTTCTTTCACAGGAAAGGAAGAGGAAGAGGAAGTGGYGACAAGAGAAGAAAAGAAAGATTTACAAGTAAACACCCTGATTGACTGAGAGACCACACCTGAGGCTCAAATCATTTTCTTTTAATCTAGATTGATCTTTTCTTTGTTTCTTTCTTTTTGGCATTACATAGCACATG
>NW_010729116.1:456959-559222 GCF_000365185.1 Nelumbo nucifera | reverse complement strand
TTTTTTTTTTTTTTTGAATCAGTAACAGAAAATTTTCATTAAGAAAAAAGGAGTACAAGGAAATCAGGGGAGAGGTAAACTCTCTTAACCCTCCCCTAGGAAAAAAACAAAAAACAAGATTACAACATAGCCAGAACATTTGTTCCTTTCCCACCCCTTGCTTAGCAAGAGTATCCACAAAGGAGTTGGCATTTCTCTTTACCCACTGCAGCTGAATTACCAAACCTTGTACCAGCCGGTTGAACAATCTTTTTTCATTAGCAGACTTCCTAGAGCTGAGATTTCTGCTCTTATTATTGATTAGTTGATGCAGCTCTACTATGGTCCATGGTGGCAATGATTTCTGCATTTCATTAGAGAAGCTAGATCTTTGGCATCTAGAGTGAACATATCTTTCAGGTGGACACCAAGATCATCTAATTATCTAGCACAGATTCTTTGGGTAGGGAGAACTTATCTATTTTGGTGGATAATATTCCTTGGGATTGGTTCTGAAACAAGAAAGATTTGGCACCACTTCCTCAAATTTTCTGGTTACAGATGGGCTTTTCCTGAACATATTGAGGAGTTTCTTGGCAATGGCAAGGAAGAGGTCTTGGAAGAAGGGGAAAAACTTACTGGTTCTCACTTCTCAGTAGCTCAAGCTCTTATGTGGGGAGTGTGGATTAAAAGAAATAATTGTAATTTTGAAGATAAAGCTAAATCCTTTGAAGATTTGCTCTCTTACCTAATCTACTTGTGTAATCAATGGGTGTTAAATTCCTCTGAGTTCAAAGGCATCTTGATGGGTGATCTTCAAAGGAACTTCTTAGAGATCCTGCATTCATCTCCCAGGCCGCTAAGTATTAGCAGAAGCTGTTCCAGAAGTGTTGGAGATGAAAGTAAATTTTGATGGTAGTGCCATGGGTAACGGTAACCCCGGTTCAGCAGGGGTTGGTGGTGTGTTCAAGAGGAGGGATGTCAGAATTTGGTGGGGTTATAGTGGTCTGATAGGGACCTCTCACTCAACAAAGGCTGAAATTCTATCTGTCCTCACAGGTCTCTGAATTGCAAAAGACAGAACTCTGCAAACACAATAAAATGGTTAGGAGAGAAGGATGGAGGTCCTTGGAGGTTAGCCCACTATCTGACAGAGGCCAGAGACATCTTGGGTTYCTTGCATGTCAACCTTAATTGGGTTCCTAGGGAACTAAATTCTCTAGCTGTGATCAACTGGAAAAATCTGCATATGTTTTCCTAAGCTGTCTGTGCTCTAGTTGTACATTATCTCATGTAATCTTACTTTTAATAAATTCAGTAACTTCTTTCTCAAAAAAAAAAAAAAACCGTGGGAATGGGTTTTTAATATGTTGTTTCTCTTTTAATTTGATTCTTGAGGTCCTTTTTCTGTTTTGCTATTGTTTTAGGCAATATGGTCATTCTTCTTTCTGTCTTAGCTAGCAATGTTCACTCTTTACTGATAAAAAGATTTCCTGAGGCTCACCATCTAGCGAAGACTGAAGACTCCATGTGGTTGGTGTGCATTTATAAGCTTGTTACTTGTCATGACTGATAATGGTCAAGAAATCATAATTGGTAGAATATGGCTTATGAAGTCACAAACTCCTAAAGAATTTTGTTGGAATCTTAAAAAAAAAAACCTAAAAAAACTAAATATATATGACACATTACCCACCCAAACAGCAGCTTATTAGGTGACTGAAATGGGCTCTAAGCAAGCTGGAAACAGGTTATAAAGCCCTCATCATCTTGAGGTTACCTAACAAAATATGCCAGGCAGAACTTAAGAGAGTTTTGATAACCAATAAAAATTGTAATGGAATAAATTGGAAAAATTGCAATGGAATTTATTTTGTGGGATGGGGGAGGAGAGAAGAGGGATCACTAGGTGAGTTGGAGAATTGTTTGTAATCCTAAGGAGAAAGGAGGTCTTGGGCTGGTGCACTTAGATGAAGGGAATCAAGCTCTCCTCGGGAAGTGGCTTTGGAGGTTCAAGGAGCAGAACTCTATGTGGGCCTCAGCTATCTCAAACAAATATGACCGGCAAAGCTTTGGAGGGGGCAGCAACGAGCCCTTACCTGATTTCTCAGCAGCAAACACCTGGAAAGGTATTCTTCAAACCTTGGACTCCTTTTCTCCCTTCCTAGGGTTCAACCTAGGTACTGGTTACCAAATCAGGGTTCTTGACTGATCTGTGGGTGAAGCCTTTCCTTCTCTCTACAGGTTAGTTCAAGACAAACAAGTCCTAGTCTCTACCATAGTTTTTCGTGATAACCATAACCTGTCCTATAATTTCAACTTTAGAAGAGCCCTAAAAGACTCAGAGATTGACAAAGCTTCCTCCCTCATCTCCTAGCTCTCGCAGGTCTTTATTTCGAATTCCTTTCTGGACAAACTAATCCTAGTCTCTAACCCTAAATGACACCTTTACCACCAAGAAGGCTGAATACTTATGACATTCTCCAGAAAAAAAGGGAGACTTTTCCTCTCTCCATATGTTTTGCTTTATGTGTCTAAGTACTGGGGAGTTCATTGGCCACCTGTTCATCAATTGCCATGTGGCTAGAAGTTTGTGGCAATACTTCTTGGACTTGATTTATGAGGGCAATTACAGCTGGGACCCTCCAAATTGTGTTGGTGAGTTCATTAATCAGTGAGACAGACACTTTTGGAGAACTATAACTCATGCAGTCATGTGGGGAATTCTGGAAGAAAGAAATAAATGAATTTTTGATAATAAAGCCTCTTCTTTGAGTAATCTTAAAATCCGAGTGGTAACCATGCTTAACTCTTGGATGAGCACTTTATTCAGGACCGGTGGAGATTGGAGACTCTTTAAAGGCTGAACTGTTTGCAGTTTTACAAGGTGTTCAGATTGCAAAAGAGATGAACTTGGAGAACCTGGTGATTGAAGGGGACTCCAAGGTGGTCGTAGGTTGGCTAAGAGATCCGGACTCGGTGATTTGGTGTTATAGAAATGAAATGAAGAAGTTCCAGTGGTTAACACGGCAGATGAGTCTAAGTATACAATGAGTAGGGAGGGAGGCTAATGCATTGGCTGATTCATTAGCCACGCAAGGGGTAATTAGGCATCAGTTGTATTGGGCACAATTGTAATTACTGTGCTATCTCTGATTTAATAGTGAGGCAGCATCTCACGCTTCCTTTTGGGATGCTCGTAACGGTGCCTATCTTTATTGATTTCAATGAATTTTAATGATCTTTTACTTATAAAAAAAATCCTCTGAGATGAGCACTAACAAGATTTTTACTGGAGTTAATATTGGGGACCTACATGGATGCTGGTTGGATTACTTACAAACTTCTCCTGCTGAGCTCCTTACTTATAATCTCCTCCCAAGACAGGAGAGTGACCTCATCCTCCAATTTGATAGAAGTTTCAAAAAAGATCTTAATTCCCACTTAGATGCTGGCATTGGGGGTCCTGTTTTACATCTCTAGTGGGGACTTATGCTGGACCTCTAGTAGATGGACAACAGCTTAGGATGCTTCAGGAGCTGAAATCTGTGCTTTCTTACAAGGGTTAAGAATTGCTTAAGGAACTTTGGTTCAGTTCCTTTACTGTGGATGGTGATTCAAGAAATGCCATTAAATGGGCCAAAGAGCAGGGTTCAGGACCTTGGAGATTATCCAGTTTCTTTTTTTTTCTTTGATCAGCAAAATACTTTCATTAATAATAGAGAAATTTAGTTACAATAGATAAAGATTGCAGAGGGACAAACTGCAATCTCCAGCAATTAGTTGCAATTCTGCCCAGTACAATGAAGATCTATTTGCCCCTTGTTTTGCTAGGGTATCTGCCATCCCATTTGCATCCCGTTTGACCCAACCAAACTGAGAGTTGAACTTCCTTGGAAGTGTGTCAATTTCTTTGAAGATAAATTTGAGCTTCCAAGGTACTGATGTGATGTTTTTGGCCCAGGAAATGACCAATAGTGAGTCTCCTTCTATTTCCATGTCTGTTGTTCCTATCTGCTTAGCCATCTTTAGACCTTGAAGTAGGGTTAGAGATTCAGCCTGTATTGAGTCACCAAAACCTATTGGTCCTGAGTAGAGTGCCACCACCACACCCAGATGATTTCTAAACACACCCCCTATGCCTGCCCTTCCTGGGTTGCCAAGAGAACTCCCATCAAAGTTCAGTTTTAGTTTGTTTAGTGCTGGTGGCTTCCATTCCATACTTAAGTACTTTGGGTACATCTGTTTGTGCTACTTCAGCTCAATTTCTTAGGATCTCATTCGTGGAGTACTTTCTGAATATCTCCATGGTCTTCACCCAATGTGCAGTTCTGATATTTATGGCTTCAATAACTTCCTCCTTTGTTTTGCTTTTTCCAGAAAAGATTCTTAGGTTTCTTTCCTCCCATATAGTCCATATTGTAGCTGCTCTTACTGCCTTCCATAAGCACTTTTCTCTTTTCTTCTGTTGACACAGGAAAAAAGGGGCTGAATAGACTTACCACATCCTGTGGGGGAACCCATTTGCATCCAAAGAGAGAACAAACAACATTCCAAATACCAGAAGCAAAAGAGCAAGATAAAAGTAAGTGGGTTAGGGTTTCACCACATCCCAAACAAAGGACACACACATGAGGAGAGAGGCAATTGTTTGGCCTCCTTTTCTGTAGCACATCACAAGTGTTTATCTTCCCTAGGAACACTTCCCAACAGAAAGCTTGTACTTTTGGAGGGATCGGTTTAGACCAGATTTCTCTCATTGGGAAGATCACCCCCAGAGGATCAATGTGAGTGAGCAAACCAAAGAAAGATGCACAAGAAAATAAACCATAAGAAGTTGGGGACCAAACTCTACAATCAGCTATAGATTGGTCCAAGTAGACCCTCTCAAGTGTTGAAATCAAAAGCACTAGAGACTTACACTCATTTTCCCTCAACTCTCTTCTGAAACCTAAGTCCCAAGAGATCCCTGAATCTGAAAGCACACCAAACCTAGCAACAAGTTTGTTTTTATGGTTTGATAAGGAGTAGAGGTTTGGGAATTTGATCATAAGAGGCACATCCCAACCCAAAGGTCTTCCCAGAATAAAGCTTTGTTGCCACAACCAACATCAAACCTGATAAATTGAAGAAAGTTTGGATATACCTCAAAGATTGCCTTCCAGGGAGAAAATGGAGCTGCATTGGGGGCTAGTTTTGCATCCCAACCGTTATCTGCTTCTCCATGTAAGCTTTTAATGACCCTGTGCCACAACCTTTCTTCTTCACAAGGGAATCTCCACAGCCATTTCCCTAGAAGGGCCTTGTTTTTCTTTAATAGGTTCCCTATACCTAATCCACCCCGCTCCTTACGGTAACAAACTTGCTCCCACTTCACTAAATGATCTTTCTTTTCATCACCTGGTTCCCACAAAAAGTCCCTCATAATCTTCTCCAACTTCCTAGCTATTTTCACCAGGATCTTAAAGGTGGAGAAGAAATAAGTGGGTAGGTTTGCTAGGGTTGATTTTATCAAGGTGATTCTTCCCCCCAAGGATATATAATTTCTCTTCTACATTGCCAACTTCTTTATGAACCTCTCTACCATCAGTTTTTAGAAGCTTTCAGCTTTCGGATTCCCACCCAAGGGCATTCCTAAGTATTCCAGAGGCCAATTTTTCACTTCACAACCTAGCAAATTTGCCATGGCTTGGAGGTCCCCCCCTTCAATGTTGATTCTTGTTACACAACTTTTTTCCCAATTGACTTTCAGTTTGGAGACCTGTTGAAATTCATCCACCAATCTTTTCAGATTCCTTACATTGGATTCATCACAACTTTCACAGAAAATGATTATGTCATAAGCAAATTGCAAATGTGACACCACCACTTCTGATCTACCCATCCTCCAACCTTTAAACTGGTTTTCTTGATCAGCCTTGGTGATTTGTCTACTCAAAACCTCAGCCACAAAGGTGAATAAGAATGGGGATAAGGGATCACCCTGTCTTAGTCCTCTTTTAGCCTGGAAGAAATCCTTTGCTACCCCATGTATCAGAATAGAAAAATGTGCTGAGCTAATACATTCTTTAATCCACATCCTCTCTTTCACCTAGCCCCATCTTTTCCTTTAAATTCAACAAGGACCAATCCACCATATCATAAGATTTTTCTAGGTCCAATTTACAAATCAAACCTTTGACACCTTGTTTTCTCTTAGCTGCCACACACTCATTTGCCACTAAGATTTGATTCACAATTTGTCTCCCTTCTACAAAAGTTCATTGGTTCTAAGAGATAACATAGGGCAATACAGTCTTCAACCTACCAGCTAGTACTTTTGCAATGGTTTTATACAAGCTACCCACTAGACTTATCGGTCTGTAATTCTTAGGGGTTTTGGCCTCCTTTTTTGGCACTAAAGCAATAAAAGTTGCATTTGCTCCAGGCGATAATTTCCCTTTTGATAAAACTCCACAAATACATCCATTAATTCATCTTTCAAGATTTCCCAACAATCCTGATAGAAAGCCATTAAAAATCCATCCGACCCCGGAGCTTTAGATCTATCCATCGAGAATATTGCTTCATGTATCTCCTCAATAGTAAAAGCTCTTTCTAGGAGGTTAACTTCAGATTCTGGCACTCTGTCCCACTGTAAATTCACGAAGCATCTTTCAGTTTCCTCTTTTGCAGTTACTACTCTTCCCTCCACCTCTATATTGGAAATTTGGTTTTTCTGTCTTCTCCCATTTGCTAGGGAATGGAAAAATCTGGTATTTCCATCCCCCTCCATAAGCTATTTACATCTAGATTTTTGCCTCCAAGAAATCTCTTCTTTTCTTAGGATCTCTTCCAATTGCACTTTTGAGTTCCATCCTTCTACTCTATCCTCCAGCCCACACTCTTTCCGGGCCTCCTTTTGGTCCACTTCCTCTATTTTCCTGGCTAATTCCTCCTTTATGACCTCAAGTTTTCCAAATTCCTCTTTGTTCCACTCCTTGATCTTTTCCTTCAATCTTTTCAGTTTCTGGGAGAACCTCACCACTTTATCTCTAGCCCTTATCCCACCTTCTAACCACCATTCTTTTACCTTTTGCAAAAAATTTGGAACTTCTAGCCACATGTTTTCAAATCTAAAAGCTGTGGGGCCTCTAATAAGATTTTCTTGGTAGAGGCTTAAGGGGCAATGATCAGATGTCACTCTAGGTAGGGCTTTTAGTGTCAATGTTCCCCACAACTCTTCCCGATCAACAGAGAAAAGGAATCTGTCCAGTTTTGAGCACACTTGATTTTCTTGGAGATTTGACCAGGTGAAAGAGGCCTGTAACAAGGTAGGTTCTTTTAGTTCTAGGGACTCAATCAAGGAATTGAAGTGTCTCATACTAGTTGTTAAGGGCTGGTTGGGGTTGTTTGTCTCATTTGTATATCTTATTACGTTGAAATCCCCTCCCAAATGCCCCTGACTGCAGCTATCTCTTCCCAGAATGTGTTCCTCTCTCTATATGAATTCAGCCCATACACATTAGTCAACACCCACTCCCTTCCATCACTCATCCTCTTGGCTTTTATTGATTCTGAGTATTGCCCTATCAATTCCTCTTGACAATCAACTTCCTCATTCTTCCACATTGTAAGGATCCCACCCGAGGCACCCCATGACGGGGCAAAGGACCAAYTTATACCCCTGCTACTCCAGATACTTCTTATCCACCTTCTGTCCAAATCTGAAAGCTTTGTCTCCTGTATCATGACTATAACTGGTCTCTCTTTTCTTATCACATTCTGATGATTCTTTTTTTCTTATCCACCTCTTTTTTTGTTTTTTCCCCGATCCAAACTCATTTCCATTTCCTGCATGAAATTTATGTAATCTCCTCTTCCATGTTATGCAATTTTAGATGGATCCCAAGGAACCTCAACCAACTGGCTGATGGGTTAGCAAAACCTGGTTTGGGAAGTGACTTTTTGTATAGTGCAAATATAATGCCTTATTAGCTTATCTTTCCTCTATTTTTTTGTTTTTGTTGAGGCTTGTCCATCCTCTCATGTACTCCCTTCCTCTGGTTTAATACAAGTCATCTTTTCTCAAAAAGATAACCAATAAAAACAAGTGAAAACAGAACTAATAAGTTGGTAAAAAGGGGTTTCAAGTGTGGCCTACAGGGTGGTTAAGCGAAACAAAAGGCTGGTAAAGGTCTGGAGGGGTTGTTAGGACTTGGAAAATTAAAGATGTAGTCTCTGATGTCCAAGAAAAGTGAAAAAAGATAAAAAAAGCAAAGAAGTAAAGAAGAAAAAGGAAACAAGTGAGAAACCAGAGAAGAAATAGGGGTTGTTCGGCCTTATGATATATATTTTTTTTGGATGAATTCAGCCTTATGACATTGTTTCTTAGAAGTGTTGAACCTTAACTTATTTCTCATCTACTACTACATGCTCTTGTATGGCATCGATTACCTGCTTCGACAATTTTGTGAAATGCAGAAAGAGAGAAGAAAGGGGGGAAAAGAAAAATCAACATAGAAAAAAAAATGAAAACACTAGACAAAGATGGAATAGGGGAAAAGTCCATTACTTCTGAATTTAGAGCAGACATGATTTCTCCACAACAGAACAATAGGATTCGTTTGTTGTATTTTTTTTCATTGTTTTAGAAATTAAGAAAATAGTAAATAATGTAATTCCATTATTCAATGCCACCATTGCAAAGAAAGGAAACATTTCATTGTTCAATTAGAGTTTTTTAGGCAGAAGAGAACCGTAACACGAGGAAGTTCAATCTGTTTGCAAGTTGAAAAACCCTGGGCTTCTCTATGCTACTTTCACTTGGTCCAGTTTGTAGAAAAGCCTGAGCTTTTGTGAATTTGATTAATTTCAATTTTCTATTGATTGGAAGGTGCATTTTYCAGGAGTAGCTCTATACGAATTGGCCAGATCAAATTTTGACCATTGCAATGGTGGCAAAATCTGAAATGTGAGAATTTGTGGTCTGAGGATGTGGTGAATGGTTCGATGGTTCAACTGGTTTTGGATTCTGAAACAATTATTAGTATAACTCATCTAATCCAAACCTGAGGTGTGAAATATGGAGGCTTTGGGGTTGACTAGGGAGAAAAGATAGCTAAGAAATTGATGCCCTTGATAAGATGGAAATGGGAAGGGCTCTACTTGGGGAGACAAGAAGTTTATGGGACAAATCAATATAGAATTTGATTGGTTTATGGGATGGGAAGAAATTTATTGGAAATGAGATGTTTGAAGGAAGGATGGAATTCAACTTTTTTCCTCAATCTAGCAAATGGTAGAAGGAAGAATTTGATATCTAATTGGTTGCTGATGGAGTGGAATTATCGTCTGAGATTATTAGTTTTGAAAGCCTTTATTGATTGTATAAAGTCTCTATTATTCCCCCTTTCCCCATATCCTTCTTTGAGGGCCTTGAATGGAGTCATGCTTTGCAGACCTYGTTGTGTGGTTATAGAGACCCATTGGGAAAGGAATGTAGAGGTGCTGCTATTTATATGAGAGAGATGCTTATGATCCTGATAGTTTTGCATGGAGCATATACTTCAATCAAAGTTGCTAGGAAATGAAAGTATTAATAGAGTTACAGTCTAGTTGAATTATCAAAAGGGAATGACACCACTTTTGTTCTTGTTCATTTCATGTAACTMAGGAGCACGGGACAAAATGGGCATTAGGCCTATCAATCTAGTTGGGAGTGTGCATATGATCATTTGAAATGTTCTCTCCTTGAGAACTAAAGAGGTTGACAACCTCATCTCTTAGTGTAAACTGTCAAGGAGCCTTTGCCAAGGGTAGACAAATATGTCGTTATTCTTATGGCAGATGATAGTATGCATTCTTGAGTGTTAACCTACACTTCAAGGATGGTCTTTTGTCTTCTTATTTTTTGGCTGTTGACTTTTTTGGGGGATCTACAGTGAACTAACATACTTGCATACTTCTTTTTGGAAATATTAGTGCAAATTTACCTTACCTTTTGGAAGGAATGGGTTTAGAAGAGATAAGAGAGAATATGGAGAGCAAAGGCTTTGTGGAGATTGCACGATGGAGGAAATCTTTGAGAATAGATGCTAAAGATGTTCTTTTTGAGGAGTTGAAGATTAAGGGACACCCTAGCCTAAAGATTAGGGAAATGAAAAAGGCGATGGTCTTGGTTCGAGGACATGAGATGGTTGAATGGCTCACGGATTTTGTCGGAGGCAGCAACTAAAGGTAAAAAACTAAGCAGGCAGGAAAGTTCCTTGGATACTGGAAGAAGATACTTGGTCGAATGTAAAAGTAACTCTAAAGGATCGTACATTGCTTTGTTCAAGTTCTTTGCTAAAGGTAAGAAGCAAATGGTTTGCTTTCCTGAAGGAAAAAATAGTCAAGGGTGGAAAGAGGTTGCTAAAGTGATGAAGACCTTTCTTACTTATCGGAGAAAAGGGGAGGCTAAGGCAGATGGAGATGATCTCTAGGAGACTACAGGTGAGGAGCAGAAGAAGAATTTAGGCCCTGTTTGGAAACATTCCATGAGAGTTCTCTCATTCCCGGCGCTCTTGCGGAACAGAAACATGTTTGGCAAAAAAAAAGGCAAGAAATAAGCCATTCCCGAGTGAGAACAACACCCAAAAAATGTGTTCTTCGGGAGTGACAAATCGACACTCTCAAAGAATATGTTCTCAGGGAATGCGTGGTTCCCACAACGTCCCCCATTATTTACGAACGTGTGCGCGGTGTTCCCATGTGGGAGAAGGGGCAACATTGTCATTTCACGCATAATTATAAACTCCAGCTCTCTAAGCCCTAGCCCCAAATCTTTATTCGTTTCAACCTTCTACCACTACAAACCCAGGGAGGCAGGAGTTGAGGCTGTGCCAAGGACTGGACAACGACCAAAAACTCATCTCTGACAAATCATCTTTTCTGGCAAGAATCACGTACACAAGTAAGCTTGTCTTCCATGTTGCCGTTTTTTCACATTGGATCATTGGATGCTCTGTTTTTTCATCTTAAAATTATAATTTTTTTTATCAGTCGTAAAATTATAATTTTTTTATCAATAACTATTGCAACGATCATCTCCTCTTGGAAGACTATCCCCAACGATCAATTTTAAACACATCATTATGATGCGACACATGTTTAATTTTAGACTTAATGGGGATGGAGAGCTTTGGGGAGACCTACGGTCGGCAACCTTGTTGTTGAGTGGAGTTAAGTCTGAGGACATACCTAGGAAGATAATTGTTAATGTTGATGGAGTGTTTTTTCTGATGTGGTTGGCCTCCTCCATTGAAGTGATCTGTGGAAGGAGGCTCGATAGGTTGGAGATGAGAGGACAAAAATACTAGAGTTACGTGGCAGCTTGGGGTTGGTGTACTCAGAGAAAGTTAATACTTTCAAAAAAATAGACAAGCAGCCTTTAGGATTTCCAAAAGATCTGGGCAGATTGTAAGGTCAAAATGGCAAGTGTTAAGGAATAGGTCTGACGCCCACCAGATCGTTTGCTCAGGTGGTTGCTTCTGGCACCCAGGATTGCCCTTTGGAAATTACAAATTGTTCTTTCCCTCAAGGTCAGGGTAAGTACACTTTGGACAAACTGGGTAGGGAAGTAACAAATGTGGGTGAACCTTTGAACCATGTTGGAGGAGGGTCAAATCCAGCTATGGCCCAAAGAATTAGTTGTGGGCCTGTGTCATCTAATGGGCTTTCTATTTTGAGGGATGAAAACTTACTCTAGTAAAGGCCTAAATGGACTAGTGTTAGTGGACCCAACCCAGACTCTTAAAAAGGCACATGAGCTTTTAAAAAAATCATGTGATTGAGGTTAGGCCTAAGGTAGACGATAGTAACCATCTATCGTCTTCCTCAAGCTCTTCGAGCTTTGCAAAGGACTCCTCATTGTCCGGCGATACGAAGACTCCCGCTTAGACGTATGGCTCTCTACATGAATCTCGATGAAAATCTTAGTGATCATCTCCAGATCGTCGCAATCCTTGTTGTGTCAATAGATGCGACCTAGAGAAACTTGATTTGGACTCTTTGTTAGATGAGGAAGAGTGCTCTGATTTTGAAACTTAGGAAACGTTGAGCCTTGGTAGTATCAATATAGATGATAATTTAAATATTGAGTTGTTGTTCTTGGAGGAAGATGTTTGCGGTTCAATGACAGGGATTCAAGCGGCAGTTCCCTCCCCCTCCCCAATTTGTACTTCACACAAGGTTCTGATGGATTCAACAATTTCTACGGAAGTTGCATAGGGTACATCTAATCCAATAGACAAACCCTCCCTTGGAATGCAGCCCACTTATGATATCTATTTAGAGGGCTAGAATTCATTACTGTCGCTCCATGTAGAGTCACCGATTAGGGGACAACCTTTAAAGGTAGCTTCAGTTGCATTGGTTAACACAAACTTGGTTGAACCTCACCAACTTCCAAAGATCAATCAGACAGGGGGAACCGGGCCTAGATTCGATGCCTCTGCTAGCAACTTTTGCTCATGTTCCCACTCTTCCAATTCCCCTTGATTCAAGTATGCCTGTTGTTTTGTTTTCTGGTACTAACAAGGGTCCTTTGCCTGAAAATAGGTACTTTGGCAACCAGAAGGAATAACCAAGGGAGGGGAAAGTGGGACTGCACGATTAAGGGTTGTGGAGAAAAGGAAGGGGAGATTTTCTTGAATAGGAAGCAGGAAGAAGAGTTAGAGAGAATCTGGGAGCAGATTTGTGCTCTCTTGGAGGAATATAAAGAGGTAGAAGAGAAAATGGAGGTTACCCCTACAAAATTTGAATAGAAGAAAGAAAATAGAGTGTCTGAGGAGTGCTGGGGAATATAAAAGTAGGAAAAAAAAAGAAAAGATCAGAGGTGGAGAGACTAATCTTAGATATTGAGGGTGATATTGAATTCAGTGGTTGAGAGGAAAGAAGGAAGGGTCCTAAATAAATTTGGGTTGGGGTGCTTGGGAGAGTATCTTTTTCATTATTTTCTAATGAAAATCATAAACTGGAATGTGAGGGGGTTAGGAAGTGCAAGGAAGAGAAGATTAATAAAGGAGATGCTTAGAAGAGAAAGACCGGACGTTGTAATGCTACAAGAGACCAAATTAGAAGGGCTGGACAAAAGATGGGTTAGAAGTATTTGGAAATCAAGAGGGATTAGTTGGGTTTCAACTCCCTCATGCGGAGCTTCAGGGGGTATAATCTCCTTGTGGAAAGAAGATATTGTAGAAGCAGTTGAGGAATTAGTAGGTAACTTGTGTCTCCGAAATTCATGATGGTGGAGGGTAGTTTTACTTGGTTGCTAACTAATGTGTATGGGCCCAATAATTATAGAGACGAATAAGTTGTGGGAGGAGTTGTATGGTATTCAAGGTTTATGGGAAGGTCYCTGGTGCTTGGGTGGAGATTTTAATGTAATTCGGTTCACAACTGGGTCGAATAACCCTCAATAGTCCATCATGACTAGTATGAGAAAATTCAATGAATTTATCAACTCTTGTGAGCTGAAGGAGATTCCTCTTTTGCAAGCCAACTTTACTTGGTCGAACTTTCAGGAAAATTCAACCTGCCTGAAGTTAGATAGATTCTTGTTCAATGAAGCTTGGGAGACTCAATAGAGGGGTTTGATGGCTAAATGRTTACCTAGAGTTACTTCGGATCATTGCCTATTCAGGACAAGAACCCTTAGGTTCTGGACCTAGATCCTTTAGATTTGAAAATATGTGGTTGTCTCACCTAGACTTTGTAAAAAATGTTGAAGAATGGTGGAGTGAAGAGCTAAGGGGGGTTGAAGTGGAAAAGAGTTAGATTTCATAAAAAACTAAAAAATTTGAGGACAAAATTAAAAGGCTGGAATAGGGACCATTTTGGGAGAATAGAGGATTTAAAATCTTCTTTGTTGACGCAGATTGAAGAACTAGATGAGAAGGAATCCCAAAGGAAACTAAGTCCACAGGAACGAAATTTGAGATGGTGATTAAAGAAAGAATAAGAAGAGGTCCTGTTGTGAGAAGAAATATCATAGAGGCAAAAATCAAGGGTTAAATGGATCAAGGAAGGAGATGGGAATACAAAATTCTTTCATGTGATGGCCAATGGGAGAAGGAGGAAAAATTTTGAAGCACACCTTGAAATTGATGGAGAGGAAATCTCTTCTCAAGAAGAGATAACCAGATGTTTTGTAGATCATTTCAAGTCAATTATGAGAAGACCCCTTAATTGTAGGGTGAAAGTGGATGGTCTAGACTAACCAAGTCTTGCTGAGAGGGTATGGTTGGAAAGAAACTTTGAGGAGGAAATTAAACAAGCAGTTTTCTTAATGGATAGATCTAAGGCTCTTGGGCCAGATGGATTTATGATGGCCTTTTATCAAGATTGCTGGGACATAGTTAAAAACGATTTCTTTGAGGTCTTCAGGGAGTTTGAGGATAATTTTGTTGTTAGCCCTAGAGTTAATGCTACTTTTTTAGCTCTTGTTCCCAAGAAGGCAATTGCTAAGCATCCTAAGGATTTCAGACCAATCAACTTGGTGACTAGCATTTACAAAATTTTGGCGAAGGTCTTATCCTTGAGGATCAAAGTTGTACTCCCTTCTCTAATTAGTCAAGCTAAATGTGCTTTTGTACAAGGCAGACAAATAATAGATCAAATCTTGATAGCTAATGAATGTGTGGAGGAGATGATGAGATTGGGTAATAAAGGCTTTGTCTGCAAATTGGATATTGAAAAAGCCTATGATTTGGTGAATTGGAGCTTCTTCTTAGAGGTGTTAAGTGTGGATTTGGGGAAAGATGGTGTAATTGGATTAAGGGCTGTCTCACTTCTTGCCATTATTTCATCCATGTCAATGGAATAGTTAAGGACTCATTCCCAGCATGTAGGGGCCTAAGACAAGGTGATCCACTCTCCCCATTTCTTTCACTCTTGTTGCTGATGTGTTAGTAGAATGATTTCAAAAGCAGATAGGGAGGAGATTGTGAGTGGAAGAAATAGTGTTCCAGTGACCCACCTTTCAGTTTGCAGATGACACTATAATCTTTTGTGAAGGAAGTGATTTGAGGAAGGTAAGGAACGTTAAGAATTTAATAGTTTTTTTGAAGGTGCCTCAAATCTGAAAATCAATTTTGAAAAAAGCTGTGGTTGGAGTTAATATGGATGATCAGGAATTGGAGGTTATTGTAGATTGCCTAGAGTGTTCCACCTCGTCTTGGCCCTTAACTTATCTAGGTCTTCCCCTAGGAGCTAACCCAAAGGAGAGTCGATTTTGGAACCCCGTTGTGGAAAAGTTTGGAAAAAAGTTGGCAAGTTGGAAAAAGAATTATGTTTCTTTGGGGGGTAGAATGACTTTGATAAGATCCACACTTGCTAATTTGCCGGTTTACTTTTTGTTTGTTTTTAAGATTCCTACTAGGGAAGCTAAGAAGATAGAGATGATGATGAGGGATTTCTTGTGGGAGCTGGGGCAAGGGAAGAAGGATCATTTGATTAGGTGGGAGGTAGTTAGTCGAAGTAAGGAAGGAGGATTAGGATTAGGGAATCTTGCTCATAAGAATGAAGCTCTTCTAGGGAATTGGTTATGGAGACGACCCTTAGAAAGGAAGAGGTTATGGCATGTGGTGGTGGCAAGTATCCATGGCTATTCCGGAAATGGTTGGGATGCAGAGGTATCTAGACGGGCAACTCTTGCAACACCTTGGAAGGCAATTCACGGCATCCTCCCTCAGTTCCTCTGCTTTGTAAGGTATGATGCTTGGTTTGGATCTCATGTTCTTTTCTGGAAAGACACTTGGGTGGGAAATTTGCCTCTCAAGGATCTGTTCCTCTCTCTCTTCTCTATTTCCCTTTATAAAAAAGAGCCTGTGTCTGCCTTTCTTTTGTCCTCGTATACCCCTTTGTCTACAAATTGGGACCTTGGCTTCCGTAGAGGGTTGAGGGATGAGGAATCTTTATCAGTTTCTAAGCTCTTATTGTTACTTGATTCTGTTTGCTTGGACTTGCTCAATTTTGATAGGAGAATTTGGACTTTGACTCCAAAAGGGTTGTTTACTTGTGCCTCTTTCTTTAAATCCCTTTGCTCTAGTTCTTCTCTTTGGGCATTCCCAGTTAAAGAAGTCTGGTCTATGCCTATTCCCTCAAAATTAGCTGTATTTTATTGGGAAGTTTACTATGGTAAAATCAACACGATGGATAACATGCAGAAGAAAAAGACCTTTCTTGTGTTTATCTTCTAACTGCTGTACTTTGTGCAAACTGCAAAGCACAAAATGAAGACTATTACCACTTATTGATTTCTTGTTCCTTTGCTGCMGCTATTTGGAATTGGGTATTTGATCTGTTTGGGTGTAGGTGGAACTTGCCAGTTGAGGTAATTTTGTTGTTTTCTCCATCTACCTTTGTGTGGGTCACGAGAAGAGGGAAAATTATGTTTAAGTGTATAAGAGCAGCTCTTCTATGGACTATTTGGGAAGAGAGAAATGCCAGAATTTTTTAGAAGGAAAGAACCATTTTTGAGGTCAAGGAATGTATTTTGACAAGGGCTATTCTGTGGCTGAAATCCTTAAAAGTTCTTTGAAAATTACTCTTTTGATGATATAAGGAGGAGTTGGTCTACAGTTGCCTACATTTCTTTTAAGAAGCCTAGAATTCAAGTAATTTGGACTCTCTGCCTATGGAGGGTTTTGTTAAGCTGAATTTTGATGGGAGTAGTCAGGGCAATCCGGGACCGTCTGGTATTGGTGGTGTACCGAGCAATGAGAACAGCAACATTCTTGCTCTTTTTCGGGACTGGTGGGAATAGGAGACTTTGTGAAGGCTGAACTCCTAGTTGTGGTACAGGGGATTCAGATTGCTTATCAACTTGGAGTGTAGAACTTAATAATTGAAGGAGATTCCAAGGTGGTAGTAGGATGGTTGGTTGACCTAGGTACTGCCACTTGGGGTTTTAAGGATATTTAAAAAAAAAGGTTAAATGGCTTTTGAGGAATATGATAGTTAGGTTTCAGTGGGTGGGTAGATTAGTTAATGCCTTGGTTGATTATCTTTCTAAACAAGGGGCTACTCGGGTTTCTTTGTATTGGGCTTCTCTGTAATTTTTTTTTTTGTCCTTTGTTCTGTTTATTAACTAAGGGTTGATGGTATCCTCCATCTCCCCTCCTTAAAGGGRAGATAGCATCTTGTGCCTCTCTCTAAATTGTACTCTCTTTGACTATGATTTAATAAATCTTACTATTTACTGATAAAAAAAATTTTACCTTTTTTTTTGATCAATAACTGTGAAATGTATTCATTAAAGATAAGAAGAATTACAAAGCAAAGGGGCTAAACAATCTTAGCTCCCTGAAACAGTCTATGAGCAGCAAATACAATTAAAATAAAGCCCAAAACAAAGAGTTTCTATTAACCCCTTGCCTGGCTAAACCATTTGCCAGAGAGTTTGCACTTCTCTTAACCCATTTGTACTGAATTKCAACATCCTTAGCCAGCCACTTAAATTTTCGTTTTTCATTGTTGTACTTCCATATCCTTGAGTTATCTTCTTTTAAGTAGTTCACCACCACTTCAGAATCTCCTTCAATAATCAACTTTCTAATTTGCATCTCCTTGGTTCTTCGAACCCCTTCAATGGCTGCAAGAATCTCAGCCCTCAAGGAATCCCCTTCCCCAATTGGTCCTGAAAACATAGCTAACAGATTTCCATGTTCATCTCTTATTGCTCCCCCTATTCTAGATGGACCTGGATTTCCCATACTGCTGCCATCAAAGTTTAGTTTAAGAAAGCCATTAGATGGGGGACTCCAGCAAGAGAGTGATGTCTTTTTAGCTAAGGCTAGTTCTGTAATTTCCTTCCAACTTTTTACCATCTCATCTGCAAACATGGCCAAAGTTTTCAACTAATGTATCACCCTAATATGGATCACCTCCAATATTACTTCCAAGGTTCTCTCCTTTTCTGAAAATATCCTTGAGTTCCTCTCCTCCCAAACAGTCCAGCATACTGCAACCCTCGTACATCTCCACATAGCTTTGGCCATTTTTGTTGGCCTACTCGGCATGAGCCTAAATAAACTTTGTATATTCAAAGGGGGGGCCCACCTGCACCCAAACAAAGAAGTGCACCATTCCCAAATACTTTTAGTAAATCGACAGGAAATCAGTAAATGGTATTCAGACTCACTATCGTCTTTGCAAAGAGCACCAATGAGGACACAAACAACTGTTGGGTCTTTTTCTTTGAAGTAGTTCACATGTATTAATTCTTTCCAGAAAGGCTTCCCAACAAAAACTCTGTACATTCAAAGGGGGGGGGCACCTGCACCCAAACAAAGAAGTACACCATTCCCAAATACTTTTAGTAAATCGACAGGAAATCAGTAAATGGTATTCAACCTCACTATCATCTTTGCAGAGAGTACACCAATGAGGACACAAACAACTGTTGGGTCTTTTTCTTTGAAATAGATCACATGTATTAATTCTTTCTAGAAAGGCTTCCCAACAGAAACTCCCAACCTTAGGGGGTATAGGAAGACACCACACCTCTTTAACAGGGAAGGACAGACCCAAAGAAGAAGGTTGGACTAGATCTTTAAAGAAGGAAACACATGTGAAGGAATCAGAAGGGGTGAGAGACCAAATTCTGCTATCTGTCTTTGTAGGCTCTAAAAAAACCCCTTCAAGAATAGATAGCAAGGATAGGACATAATCAAATTTTGTGTCCCTAATTTCGCTTCTAAAGCCCAAATTCCAACTGAACTCAGAGGTTGAGTTGGAAGGAACAAGGAAGGAGATTGGTTGGTTTTTAAGAGTGGAAAGGGTGAAAAGATTCGGAAATTGATCTTTTAAAGGAGAATCCCCAATCCAGATATGTTCCAAAAAATTAATGAGATTACGTGAGTGTAGGTCATACCTGATCCATGGAGAGAACAAAGGCAAAATAACTTAAATAGCTTTCCAAGGTGTTGCTCTTGTAGTCCTTGCCACAATCCTAGAGTCTCATCCATTGTTTGCTACCCCATGAATGCTGTCCACTATCTTCACCCACAACTTATCATTTTCCAAAGAAAATCTCCATAACCACTTCCCTAATAGTGCCAAATTCCTATTCCTTATATTCCCAATACCCAAACCTCCCTTCCTCTTGCTCCTACAAGCCATCTCCCACCTAACCCTATGGTCCTTTTTCTCCTCCCCCAACTCCTAAAGGAAATCTCTCATTTGTTTCTCTAACCTGCTAGCTACCTTAGCTGGAATCTTAAAGACTGATAAAAAATAGACAGGAAGGTTGGCTAGAGTGGATCTGATTAAGGTGATCCTCCCACCAAGAGACAAATAGTTCTTCCAAGTTGCAAGTCTCTTTTCAAACCTCTCCACAACCGAACTCCAAAACTCATCTTTCCTAGGGTTATCTCCCAACAACAAACCAAAGTAATTAAGGGGCCAATTAGAGACTGCACACTCTAGGATACCCGCACACTCCAACATCTCCCTCTCCCCCTTATTTACTCCCACTAGACAACTCTTCTCAAAATTCACCTTGAGGTTTGACATTTGCTCAATGAGTTGTATAGTGAGCTTCAGGTTTCTTATCCTATTTAGGTCCCCTCCTTCACAAAAAAGTATTGTCATCTACAAACTGCAAATGAGTGAGTGACACATTCTCCCTTCCAACTCTCCATCCTCTTATTAAGTCCCTAGAGTCTGCTCTAGAAATTAATCTCCCCAAAACCTCTGCAACCATCGTAAATAAGAATGGAGAAAAAGGATCTCCTTGTCTTATCTCTCTCAAAGCTGGAAAGAAATCAACCACTGTCCCATTTATCAAAATGGAATAATGACATTTCTTGATGCATCCCATCACCCACTTACAACACCTGTCTCCAAACCCAAAATTGACGATCACCTCCAACAAAAAGGACCAATCCACCATGTCATAGGCTTTTTCCAAGTCAAGTTTGCAAACCACCCCTTTTTTCTTGGATCTCTTGAACTCTTCCAAGCTCTTATTTGCAATAAGTATTTGATCTGMTATCTGCCTCCCTTTCACAAAAGCTCATTGATTGTTTGTTATGATTGTTGGGAGCACTTTTCTAATTCTAATGGACAACACCTTAGTGATGATCTTGTAAAGGCTGTTTACCAAGCTAATCGACCTATAGTCCCTTGGGTGATTTGCATTCATTTTCTTGGGAACCAAGGCAATGAATGTGGAATTTAGCCCTTGGTTTATCACTCCTCGAGAATGAAATTCATCAAACACTATCCTTAGATCCTCTTTTAGAATCTCCCAACAATCCTGATAAAAAGTCATCATAAAACCGTCAGGACCTGGTGCCTTTSATCTGTACATAGAGAACACTGCTTCCTTTATTTCTTCCAAATCAAATTTCCTTTCTAGCCATTCCTTTTCCTCCAATTTCAATGTAGGCCATTCCATTCCTTCAATCCAAACCCTGTTGTTTAGGGGTCTTTTGAAGATTGACCTAAAGTGATTTGCAAAAGCCCTTGCCATTTCATTTTAATTGCAAAAAAAAAATTTTATCTTACCTTTTAAAAAAATAATAATAGACACTAGGAGATTCATGGCTTGGAAAAAAAAAACTACATTTCTTTGAGAATCATCTTAAATCAAATCTACCTTCTTTAACCGTCCAGTATATTCAGTTTCTAGAGTCCTTTGAACAATTTGGAAGAGGTGGAATTCTAGAATCTTTTCAAGAAAGATGCAGGCCTAGGAACCTCCGATTGAGATCATATCCATTAAAATGGCTGGTTGGGTGGGGACTAGGAATGGCAACGGGGCGGGGTGGGGATGGGGAGCTCTCCCCATCCCCGTCCCCGCTAATGGGGACAAGGTTATCTCCATCCCCATCCCCACGGGGATCCCCATTCCTGTGATTCTTTATAATGTTAATCATTTTGTTTTTRTTTTTTATTTTATTTAAAAAAATAAAAATAAAATAATTAACATTTACAATCGTATTAGGAAATATTCAAACATATTCAACCATATGTTTAAAAATATTAATATATAGACGTATGTTTACATATTTACATATATAACGCATGTATACATATATACATATATATTAGTGGGGATCCAACGAAGCATGGATCGGGGTCCCCGTGGGGTGGGGAGTGCTCTCCCCGTCCCCGCCCCGTTCCCGCTAACGGGGATGAAAATTTCCCCATCCTCATCATCATGGGGGGAAAATCATCCCCATCCTTGCCCTATTCGGGGCGGATCCCCACGGGGATCGGGGAAATGGGGAAAAATTGCCATCCCTAGTGGGGACATTGGATGGTTTTGCCATATACTCTACTGAGGATATTATTTGAGGCTGGCGTATAGTGGCTTAAAAACAGTTTTTTTTTTTTTAATTGGGAATAGGCATAATTGTTTCAACATTTTTCTCAAAAAAAAAAAAATTCAAAATCAACAACAAAGAGCATTGGGGGTTCATAATTGGATTCCCCCACTTCTGAATTCCATAAAGCTAAATTTTAATGGCTGTAGCCTTGGTAACCTAAGGAATTCGGGTCTTGGTGGGAAGTTAAAAATGATCAAGGATATTTTCTGCATGTTTTCTCAGGCCTTATTGAAAAGGAAGACTCAACGAGGGCTGAGATCTCCATGCTTCGAGGTCTCAGACTGGGATGCATTTGGAGTAACAAGGTTTCCGGAGGGAGGGATATTGAAGAATACATATCAGATGGATGAAAAATGGTCGCTCAGGGTTTTCTATTTCTGGAGGGAGGGATATTTATAAATAGGTTTTCTAGTTTGGATTCTATCCTTCCGATTGATATATTGCATTTTTCTCTGTTTGTCGGGGCCTTTCTCCTAGGGAGAGTAGCAATAGTGCTGTCTTTCATTTCTATTGTGTAGGACGGCTTAATGCCTTTTCCCCCATTATACTTTATGATCAAGGTTCAAAGTATTAAGATGCTCTTGATTGTCTAATCAGCCTGATACTCTATTTTTTAGTTTTTCAGCTCAGATTGTCTACTAAAGAACCAAGTTGGGTAAAGTGTCTTCAATATATTAACATAATGGATTTATATTAGATTAAATGAAATTTATATTAGATTAACATAATGAATTAAAAGTAACTTCTACTACAGTACTTGTAACTTGTACAACCCATGACTTTTCAAGCCAACCTTCCAGCAAACGTATACGAAGGCTCCTCAAAAAAGAAAATGGAAATGGAGTAATGTCAGAAATTGAATGGCAGTTCCACCATTTCATCTATCAACTTTTGCGCTTACTTACGCTTTAGGTATGTTAAATAAATTAGGAGACGAGTTGAATTGCTTAAGATTTGGAGCAGATTTGATAGGTGAGTCCATTTAAAGGATTGGCATTGTTATTAGAGGCGTAAATCAGATCGTGCTGCTCACAGCCTATTACGGCCCAGGATGGTTTTGAGCCAGTTCGGTTTGATGGTCTATGGGCCGTGTCGTGCCATGATACGATTGTATGGGTTGATAGGCTGTGCTGGGTTTGGGGTTTCAAGTTAGTGGGCCGGGTCGGTGTGAGTTGTGTTGCCTGTGGCCCGTGGGTTGGCATGGCCCATATATATTATATGTATTTAATTATTTATATAATATATATTTATATATATAATATGATATATTATATAAATTATAATTATATAATAATATATAGTATATAATATATTTCTAAAATACACTTTTTTTTTTCAATTTTATTTTACTATTTTATTTAATTATTGTATATATAATTGTATGCATCAAAATTCATATAAAATTAAAATTTTATTTTTTTTCAATTTTTAAATAAATAACTTTGGTCCTGTCCACGATCCGGCCTGGTCCAAGGCTCGGACCATGGACCAGCTCGGCCTGACCTACACTTTGTACATGCTGCATGTGGGTCATGCCGTGCCGGCCTAGCATGGCCCGTTGTACACCTCTAAAATTTGTTATCTAGAAAGCTCGGCCACAAGTTTGTTTTGATTGGAGGGTCGCAGATTTGGATGGTGGACCGTGGGGTTGAAAAGAATGCACATTATGGGTTCACTTTTGTTTTGGGTTTTATTTTACTTTACTTCAGGTTCATGAGTTCATCTGCAATGTAAAGAAACAAAGTAAGGCAAAAGTTAGAAACAAAAATAAATCAGAATTTGCAGACGAGTCATTCACACTTGATATTGCACCAGTGAAAATGAGATTGCATTGCAACTGAAACCACGCCTTGAATACTTCCTCTCTAACTTTCTCTCTTATTTTCTATCAAACAAAACACGGCCTAAGTGTATCCTCAGGAGTTTTCAATCTATGAAAAAAAAAAAAAAAGAAACTGCACACTTGCATGCATGATTTTTAAACCGACACAGAGACCGAATCGGTCAGGGGTCCGGTTATCAGGTCGAATGGTCCAACTGTTTGAACAGAACAATTGGCCTGTTCTGACAAAAAAATAAAAAAATAAAAAAAATAAAAACCAGTCAAAACTGTTTGAAACGGTTTAGCGCCCAGGTCAATGGTTTGCTGACCAAAATCAACAGTTTTTATGAAAAACCCGGTTTTGGGGAAAACCAAAACCAATCACTTGACCGATTCCGGTTTTCTGATCTGACCGTTTGGTCCGGTCCGGTTTTGAAAACCATGCTTGCATGCTTTTGGATCAGTGAACATGAAATTGCACTGCAAGTGAACCACGCCTTGAAAACTTCCTCTCTTATTTTATATCGAACAAAATACAACCCAAGTGTCTCCTGTTCCCGTCCTGAACTTGCTAAGGCCCGCGCCTTTTTGGTCTTTCAGTCTTTCCAATGTCAAACAGAAAAAGGTGGCTTTTTTGGTCTTTCAAGACTAAAAAGGCCCAAAAGATGCCACAGAAAGACCTGCTAAAAGTGGCCTTAATCTCCTTTCCTATGGTTTTTTGTTTTATCCTCATTCTCTTCGTATGTGCTTGGAATTGGAGTTGTCATGTTACATAATTAGAATCGTTTTGGGTTAATCAAAACAAATTGCTGTTTTGCTGTTACTTAAAACATTAAATATGATGTTTCGACTCCAAACAATAATGATCAATCCACACATGCATATTTTTAGTTGAAGTGACTCACATACCTTATGTGATGTTTGATGTGACAATTCATCTTGTTGTAAGGGTTATTATCCATTTTATGGATGGTTTAACATGTAAGATGGTTAGGCAAAAGTTCAAAAATTTTCTAACTTTTTAGGAACTGATTTTCCGATGTTTTAAAAAATTGTATTTTTTTTTTCGGATTGATCTTGCACAGAATTTGACCAAACTTGAAACCAAATAAAAAAGGGGAAATTATACCTGATACGGATACTACAAGTGCAGATTGCAAGGTGAAAGTTCATGTTCAAATAATTATAAAATCAGCCTTCATTGAAGATGGCGTAGTGTATAGGTGAAGCCAGTTAAACAACATTGTTTTCTCTAAAACTGCTATCCAACTTGCTTGGATTGAATAGGGTGAGTGAGCCTGATCTTCCTTAACGTTTTTCTTGCAAAAACTATATAATATATTTATATATTTTATATATTTTTATATATATTATATAATATACTATATAAATTATAATTATATAATAATATAGAGCATATAATATATTAATAAAATAAGCAATTTTTTTCAAATTTATTATACTAATTTATTTAATTATTGTATATATAAGCAATTATATACATCAAAATTCATATAAAATAAAAAATTTAAGTTTTTTTTTTCAAATTTTCAAATAAATAGCTTTGGCCAGGCCCACGACCCGGCCTGGCCCAAGGTTTGGCCCACTCCCAATTTATCCTAGGGGAGGGCAGCATGGCCCGGGACAGGCCGCGGATTGACACGACACGACCCGTTTTACACCTCTATGTATAGTGTGGGATCCACAATGATCTCACACAAGCCCATATGGGTTCGACCCAAATCTATCAATGGCCGAGAACATTCTAAATTAACATGATTCTCTTAAGTGTCAAATTTAAGGGATAATAGATAGAAACATACCAATATCTACATGAAACAACAATATACTTTATTCATTTACAAATAAATATTTATGTACATTATTCTGATTGGAGGTAAGGGCATGCATTATATGACACATATTTCTTGTAAGTTTCTATTGATCAATTGTTTGGTGAAAAAACTGCAATGTTACCAAAGACAATCACACTTACCGGTTGGAAAATAATCCTTTTCCGTTGTTCCTGTTATTCTCATTGAAGCAACTATTTATCCACTCACATAGTTTGCCACATATTCTATGTTTTAAAAATGAGGACCCACCATTAGAAAGGTCCCACCCACCTGGTAGGTTAGTTTAATAAAGAGTAAGAATCCATTTTTAGAGGACAAAAGAAATGTCATATGTGCCAAATTCTTGTGTCCTCTAGTATATTTGGCAAATCCTGCAACAAATAAATAGTATAAATTTAGTATTAATAAAAAGCAGTTGGATTTGTAAAGAATAAAAGGTTGGTTTCCAGATTATCCAAGGATATGATATAATCACCAAATGGTAAAAAGAAAAATCACCAAACTGTAGTTTACATCATAATGAGTGAGGTGCCTTGGAAAGAAGCATCAAACAAAAAAGTGTGAAAATGAACTATTTTGACAGAGTTTGTATCACAAGGAAGAATTGAAAAATAAATCTGAATTTTAGAACGGCAATGACAATTTTTTGCTAATTCATCGCAATGTAGAGAAGAATCAGGGGTGGGGTCAGAGTAGGGTTCAAAGAGAGCTCGTGGTTCCGCTGGTTTGATCTTATATCTATCTTGGAGGTGTACCGACTAACCATCCGAGCCATGAGATGGCATTTGCTGCAAATTGTGATAAAAAAGACAATCAGGAAACCTCTCAATCAAACATAAACACAAAAGTGATTCAAAGAAAAAAAGAATAGAAAAGTACGGATAGGCTCATTGCAGATTTTTGATTTCCACTGCAAAATTATAAACATTTAAAAGGTTAAAAATTCATACTTTATGCATTTATACCTGCCCATGAATTGGCATTAATTCTGAGCTTACCCCAAATATACTTTTTTTTTGAAGAATAAATCCCAAATATATTTTAAACCTATAAATTCTGACACCCATTATTCTCCCAAATGTATACAAATTCTGAAACCGACATTCTTTCTTTCTTTCTTTGTCAGACTTTTTCTTTTTTTATTTTTTCCTTTATGGGGCTACAGAACGGGTGGGGACAGCCCATCCCCCAAGCCCATATTCCCCGTAGTGGCTGCTGGCAGAAAACCTACCAACTGAGCCACCACAGTTGATGGACCAAATCGAGACTCATTTCAGCCAACCTCAAAAACCATCTTTAATGGCGTTTTGATGTTTGATTGTTCCATTTTCATGTGCAAATGAATGCTGCAGATAAATATCAGAACAGGTGGCAGAGGAACAAGGGTACGTCAAAGTAAGAATTTCACATATCTAAAAGCTCCCCTTACTTTGTTCACAACTTCTAAAACCTCCCCTGGTTTTTATTTGCCTCCAAAAAAACCCCTTATGTCACGTTTTGCCATGGTCTCATAAAAATATTTTTAAATGATAAAAATAACCCTAACATACTTTATGTAATCTTAGTTTTTTAATATGTCAAAAATACCCCTAACGCTTGCTAACCATCTCTCTCTATCCTACCAAAAATGTTCTGTAATTAATATCATTTGATTTATTTTTATTGATCAGTTTATTCAAATCTTGATAGGGCTGCACATGGTACCCATGTGTCTGAATTTAAATTCAAATTTGATCCCATTAAGGGTGGTCGAATTTGATCTGGTTAAAATTAGATCAAACATAGGTCCACCCTTATCTGATGCAATATAATCATTTAAATTCAAATTGTCATAAGTTTAAGTTTTAAACAAGTAACTTTCAATCCATTTTGTTCATGACATATAATACTAAAGTCATTTTTAGTTTCTTTTATTAATAATATATAATATTTTATCATTTTTAGTTTAAATTATTTATACTATTCAATGTCTAATGACAATCCAAATTCAAATCAAATTTGAAAATAAATGAGTCAAATTTTGATCTACTTATATCTGATTCAGTTCAATGTCTAGATGATGATTATGTAGCTAGGGTCTTAAATTTCATAAATTGAGAATCCCTATTTGAAAAATAAAATAGATTTTCCTTTTTTAATTATATAACCCCAAAATTTACTCCATGTGGAGGGGTGTTCATCTTGAAATTTTATTAACCATTTTTAAAAGGGAAAATAGAAGATAGAGGGGGAGGAAGAAGCCTGTCTTGCCCTAAAATCCAAGCAAATAAAGCTCTTCCTCATCACCTCAAACCCACCTAATACAAAACAAATTCAAAGAAGCTAGTTTCTCCTAAGAATTGGTAAACCCAAGTAGACTAAAAAAAGTCAGAGTTATTTTGCTCAATTGCCTACTATTAAATCAGTAACTAGAATGGAAGTAAACTAAGTTGGATAACCTTATTTTGTCAAAGGCTTTAAAGTAGGTTTAAGTACAATATTTGGCAAAAATTCATGTGTTCTTAATAGGGGTGCTCACATTTCAGTTACCGTAGGCTCTTTTTTAAACCAAATTGGTATCAGTATCACCGATTTTTGAAAAACCTTAAACCAAGACCAACTGAAAGCGTTTGGTTAACTGGTCCATCGGTTTGGTTCCTCGTTTCTTGGTTTTTTGTATTTATAATAAATGTTATAAATAAATATATAAATATATAGTATAAATAGTATAAATATATTATAGTATATTATAAATATTATATAATATATAATATAATATATTACACATGTATATATTATATTACTAGTAATTAAGCACATGCGTTGCACATGAGAAATTTTTCTTCATATTAATTACTTGAATTTTGGATATATCATAATTAAGATAGAAATTGAAAATTAACAAAAAATAACAATATGATTAAAAACAAACTTAAATGATTGTAGTAAATGTGCACATGGAAAACTTATTAAATTTTATAAATAAAAATATTTTTAATTTTAACAATGATTTTTATCAATATGATGAATATAGAACATTAGAAATGTTCCCAAATGTTTTCGACAAAATTATGTACGCTTTCATTTTTTGTGTTCTATCTTTTTAAATATTTATTATTCAATTATGACATCATGAGTTTTTTTAAAAGTTGGATCATTAACCCACTATCTAGATAAGAAAATAGATTTGCTTCCGGATCAATTTTAAATTATATATTTCATTTGCATCATATAAATAATTTTTTCTTATCACACTTAATTTTTGTTGGACATAATTAATATATAATTTTTTATATATTCTTTTGATTATTTGTACTTTTTTTTTATCTTTTGAAGATTTATTACTTAACTGTTATATGTTCGAGTAATCCATTTGACCCAAACCATTAACCCACCACTCAAAAAGAAAAATAGTTTAATTTCTAGGTTGACATTAAATTTTCTATTACATTTCCGTCATTGATAAAATTATTTATTATGTATAATACTTATTTTTTTCAATATAATGAATGTATAATATTAGAGATGTACCCAATATTTTATTTTTTATAAATATATAACAATAGATATATGCCCAAAATTTTCTCTATTTTTCACTTTTGTGATTCTTTATATTTCCTTTTTTTTTTAAAATATTATTTGACTATGACATCATTTCATTTGTAGGTTGATTTTAAATTTGGCATCCGTTTTCGTCATTAATAAAAATAGTTCTTACATTTCATACTTATTCTTGTTTAGCATAATGAATATACAATTATGCCTATTTTTTATTTTTTGTATTATATATTATATTTATTTTAAATTTTATTATTTAATTATGACATTATTTATTAATCCATTTGACCCCAAATGGTTGAACTGCTTACCTACCACCGGGAGGGAAGAAAATAGTTTTGTTTTCAAATTAATTTTCAAAATATTTATTTTATACTATTAAAATTAATGTTGCAGATTTAATTAGTAGAATTTAATGATGAGAAAAATATATTTTTAATATAGGGCTTAAAGAGATAATTTACTTTAGATATGAGATTTAATGAGAGGGAATATGAAAATAGTTTTATTTCCAATTGACTTTAAATTTTAAATTTCATTTCCATTATTAATAAAAATATTTTTTATTTATCATACTTATTATTGTTTAATATGTTGAATATATGATATTAAAAATGTTCTCATTTTTTAATTTCTATATATATATATATATTTTTGCATTTTATATATTTTTGAATGTTATTATTTAGTTGTGGCAACATGGATTGACTCATTTGACCCAAAATGGTTTAACTTCTTACTATCACCTTGATGAAAACACTATTTTATGCAAGTAGATTTTAAAAGTATAAGTTTTTATGTTGTTGGAATTATTAATTTATTACATATGAATTTAATTAGTAGAATTTAATGATGAGAAGAAACAAAAATGTCTTAAATATATATTGAATGAGGTGAATGCAAGTTAATATTGACCTTAAATGTTGGATTTAATGAGAGAAAATTGAATGCATTGAATATCTTAAAATCACATATTTTCAACTTATTTAATATCTATTATCGATTATCCTATTTTCCCTCATTTTTTATCTATAAATTTAAATATGGAGGGATAAGTTCTGCCCTCAAAAAATTTCCAAAAATATTCTTGAGGCTATTCATACTTTTTAAAGTAGTATAGATATAGATAAATACTACAAATATATAATTTATTATAAATATATTATATATTATAATATATATACACACACACACATACGTGTGTATGTATTAAAAATATATATAATATATATGAATATATACTGATTGGTTTAATTAACCAGTGGTTTTCTTTTAGGTTAACTAAAACCAAACCAATCGGTTCAGTTAACCAGATTTTTCACTTTGAATTCCTTGGTTCAATTCAGTTTGCTTTTATGATTTTTGTTGAAACCCTAGTGTTTAGCATCTTATAGTTACTACTAGGGTGCAACTTGCATTAGGTTGGGTTGAAAATTTGTCAAAGTTTCAATGGGCTAACTGTCCAATATGGTGGAAATTCTTCAAATGGGGAAACCCTATTTATTGCCTCGATTTGAGGAAATTGAAATGGATGAAGACATTTTCTTACATTGTACGTTGAGATCAATATTATGGAAATTAGAAGTATAATAGATATTGGTAACACATGGAGTGTGGTGCGTTGGTTTCAGGTCTTCATAAAGTTGTAAAAGTCCACCGGAGACCCTCTAATAATGCAAAAGGAATTGTATCTGGTTTCTTTTTTTTAAAGGAATAAGAAAATATTCAACAAAAGCCTCATAATTTGTATGTCATTTTGTGTAAGGTTCTAAGTATCGATATGTATTGGCCGATACGTATCGTGTCGGTGACTTCTTGATACGCCTCTACAGGGGATGTATCGGGGTTTTGATCGATTCAGGAGGTGGAGTAGCTTAAACCGGCCCCCCTAAACTGGTTTAGAAAAAATAAAAAAAAAACTTAAAAAATACTATTGATATTGCCCGATATGCCTCTACTGACATATCAGACATATCGATATTTTGAAGCTTGATTTTATACAATTAGTCTAACTCACTATCTATTTGATGAGGCATCATATGTGGCTTTTCAGGGGTATGATGAACAGGGCAAAAATAGGAGAACCCAAATGCAGTGGCATAGTCTTGATAGGCTGCAAATGGTATCCGGACCCACCCTTATCTCTGGTCCAATATAGTTTGAATTGATGCAGATTAAATATATATTCTCACATGTAGTTTTCATTTATATTGTATATTGATTCAAATGTCAGTTTCTATTAAATTGTCATAGGTTTAAGTTTCATACAGGTAATTTTCAATATATTCAATGTTTGGTTACAATCCAAATTCATTTCAAGTTTAAAAATAAGCGAATCAAATGTGGATTTACTTATATCTAATTCGATTTGATCCATTTGCAGCCCTAGATCTGGGATCCCAATTTATAAAGTCCAATAAGTCCAATGGGGTAAATCCAAGTTCATTGTAAAATCATCAGTACTGGTAGCTGAACCTTGGGTTGTTAGCCATTATTTTTTCAAAGATTCGTAGATAGCGTGGGTTGTGCCAATAAATATTTTAGGGTCCATTTTGGTCGTGGGAATAGGGGTCGAGTGGGAATAGGGTCCATTCTGATTCCAGTTGTTTGGCTGGGTGGAATAGCATTTCAATTCCTATTCCTAGCAAAATGATATTTCCCTATTTGAGGGAATGCCAGCCAAAATATCATTCCAATTCCAGTCATTTGGCTGGGCAGAATAGGATTTCATTCCCATTTCTAGTTCCATTTAAGGGAATGGCCATTCTGACCTTTCCCCTTGAGAATGAGAATCTCACTCCAATTAGCTAAAAAACAAAAAAGACTACTTACTTACCCCTCCCCCAAAATCCAATTTCTATTGACCCAATGCCAATCCTTCTTGGGAGTTGTGCATATTTTGTGAAATATGATTTCAATTCTTGTCTTAACCAAAGAGGCAAGAGGGAATAGGCAATTCCAATTTCCGTTCCAAAAGATTTCGATTCCAATTCTGATTGTGAACAAAATGGACCCTTAATTAAACCACCATGGCCAAAAACACCCCTACTTATTTTTTTCTAAAGTTACCCTTCATTTCTTAATTATAGGTTTATTTTGGACAAAGATAATCATAGCTGGATACATACTTTCCATAAAACAAATTAAAACAAGTTTGGGTTAGATTTGAGTCAATATCTGGTCCATTGATAGAAGATAATAATATAAGTGTCAATGGACCAGGTTTGAGTTAGAATTAATCTAAATTAAAACAAATTTGAACAGATTGGATGATTTAGGACCAGCATCAATGGGTTGAATATATCACTTCTAAATCCTAGCATCATTTACTCCAAAGGTGTCATTGTTCCCGCAACTCATGGAAGAGGAAAAATTAGCCACACCTGTGGGATGGTGGGAGTAGCCATGGGCTAAACCGATGATGGCTATGACATGTGATTTATTGTTGGGGTGGTGGTGCCGTACCTTATGTCAGCCCAAGGCTACTCAAACAAGAGACCGAATCTGCTCCTCACACCTGGCGCCTCACTGGTGCCTCACACACACATCCTACCATGAATTGGGAACATCTTCCGTACTTATTATTGAGTATTCATGGGAGATGTTCTCAATGCATGGTGGATGTGCCTGTGAGGCGCCCATATGTGAGGACCAGATCCCACCTTACTGATGGGATAGGATTTTATCTTCACACCGCCTTCACAACACTTGCAGCCATTCATTCATGGGAAGGTGTTCCTAATGCAGAGTCCAGATATGCTCTTTATGAAGCACTCCTCACACTGACCTCACAGAATATACCAGTCATACATCTTGAACATCTCCCATACTTGTATGTTGTTATTTATGGGAGATGTTCCTACTTCCTAGTACACAGTGGGATGTGAATTGTGGATGTGAGGAGTGCTCTGTGAAGAGTAGATCCCAATTCACCAGTGCATGGCTGAATGAAAAGGTTGTGAGGACCAATTTTGTGAGAAGAAAATCTGGATTTGTAACTAATGGAGAAACTTCGTAGTAAAGGACTCATCACAGAGCATGCCCCACARCACATCCCAACTGTGTATTGGTGCATAAATATCTCTCCCCATAACAAGTATAGATTATGGAATGTCTTCAATGTGTGCTGAGATGTGCTGTGATCCATGGGGTATATGTGGGGTGTGCTCTGTGGAGAGTCAATCTGGACTCGTAGTAAAGTGTTGTGGCGATTTAAGATTCCTCAGCTACAACTTTGAGTCTGGATCTGCTCCACACCAACCTCACATCATGTATTTGTTGTATATCAGGAACATTTCTCATACTTATGTATTATTTATTAGTCATGAAGATGTTCCAAAATAAATAGTGGGATGTGGCTGTGAAGTCGATGTGAGGAACAAATCCCAATTCCAAGTTTGTCTTCACCCTCATATCCATCAATGGAAGAAATATTCCCTTTCCCTTGACTTTTTATCTTCTTAGAAAGATTTTTCCATGTGTACATGGACCACTCCTCCTTTTTCTTTTGGTAGATAGGACCACACTCGTTGAAGCAATTATTACATCCAACCTAATATTGGGCCTGGGAGTTTGCGGCCCATTGAAACCAGGTCCACCATGCGAAGGTCCGACCTTGTAGATTAGCTAATTTTGTAGAGAATCAGAGTGTATGAAGCYTACAACTATATGCCATTTTGTACTGTTTACAATTCGAATACTGATGAAAGAAGATTGCTTTAACACTTAGAAATAAATAAAAAGAAAAAAAATCCTTAAACCCCTCCTGCTTGAATTTTGATGAATACTACCTGATTGGTTGATTGATGATAAATTGTTCTAATGCCATGTTGGAGCCCTTCTTAATAATATTAAAACATTCCCTCATCTTTAAAAGAAGATACTCTATTGATTTGATGTGGCAGGAGGAGCGTAAAAAAAAAATGAAAGATAAAACCACCCTTCACTTATTCTATCATTGTCAAGCATCAAGTTTCAAGTTCAATTAAAAATTTAAGAGGAATTGTCCTTTTCAGCATTTCTCTCCTTATAACTTTTCCAAATGTTCAGGGAATCCCATGTCGTTGAGTTTTTATTACATTGACAGCACAGCAGCTTATAATGCCCTTAAGTGTCCAACTGCCCCATATATAACATTTCTACTCATTGAGAGATGTTTTGCTCTCATTGTGCTGCTTGAAGTATTCTAAGGAAACTGAAATATAGGTTTTGGGTCAAATAATAGGAGTATTTTTTGAATATTGAAAAAATGGGATAAATATAACAAAGGGTAAATAACACCTGTTAGTCTATTTAACGTCAAGTTACTGACATGGGGTTCCTTGGGTGTTTTGAAAAGTTATGGTGACTTTAAGAGAAATGCTAAAAGGTCATTGTGATTTTTAGACAATTTCCATGTTAGAGTATGTCAATAGTTATGATAGACTTGTAACTGGGATGGGTATCTCTGATAGCTATCCTAGATAACTGATCACCTTATCTCATTATCATATAATTTCCTAGATAAATTCTAACTCTGTAATTGTTATCTTCTGTACATAGTAATCCTCTTGTAACTTCTCTATTTAAATGATTCAAGAGACCAGGCATCACTGACTGAGTCATTCCATTCTCATTGTTTTTAGTATTGCTCTTGTATGGTATCATAGCCATTTTGACAAACGTCATGGCTTCAGAAACAAGCACCACTATTCATGTCTTCCAGAGACAAATGCAACCTTGATCGACAGATGGTTGAACCATTATGGTGGTCTCCCTTTCTAGTTTTATGAATGTAGTCTCAGTAAAACTGGATCGTACTAACTTTCTGGAAGAAGAGGACTTGGCCTTTTAGAGGATGAGAAAGCTTTTAGTAGCGTATCCCACAGACGACGCCAATTGATGGATCAATTTTTGGTGATGGCCAATTTTTTGTGCTAAGTACCTCGTCATTTGGTCTGCTTCCAAGTGGCCGATGACTCAGGCTGAAGTGGAGAACTTTGGTTGTCGAGCTGAGTCGAGCTGGGCAGGCTAGGTGGCAATCTGACTATAGTGCCGAGCTGCCTGTGAGGTGCCGGGCGAACCAGGTGCCGAGAAGCCTAGCGGCGAGCTGGGTTGATGAACTTCGTTGCTCTTTAGGGATTTGCAATGAACCAAATGTCAGAGGACCCAGGGTGGCTAACCTGACGAGGTCGCTCCAATGCTTAAGTCAATACTCTTATAGTAGATTGCGAACTAAAAATCACAATGTATGAAAGCTAGAATTTTCTTATTTGCTTGTTTGCCCCTTGTCATTGGGGTTGGTGCCTTTATATAGGCCTTGCTCATGTACCACCCCCGAGATCTCTAGGAAGTCGTGTCTAATTGGTCCGAGATCCTCGGAGGTAACTGTCATGCAAGTTGACCATTTTCCGGAACGAAGGCCAATCTCCAAGGATCGTGGGGTATGCATGTCGAATTTGTCGGCGAGCACGACTCGCAGGTTGCCAGGTCGGCGCTTGGGCCAAGCCGCCAGGTTGGACACCATCAACTTGGCAAGTTGTTGCCTAAGTGGTTCCAGGTGTCACCTAGTTGTTCAGAGGTGCCATGTGTCACAATGTCATTGGAGGGCCAAATCCACCCTCATCAAGTATCATGGAACAGATCATATCCTGGTCGGCAATGGTACGGGTCTAGACATTTCTCATATTGGCTCTTCTATTTTGAATATTGATTTTGGGTCCATTGTCTTGAAAAATATTCTCAGAGTTCCTAATATATCTAAGAACTTGCTCTCTGTCAGCCAGTTTTGTAAGGATAATAATGCAACTTTTATTTTTGATGCTACTGGCTTTTATGTTAAGGACAAAGCGACTAGGAAAACTCTCATCCAAGGGCTGATTAAGGGAGGGCTCTATCAACTCAAGACAAATTGCACATCTACAGCTCCATCGACGTTCAATGGTGAGAAAGCATCATTTTCAGTATGGCATAAGCAGCTAGGACATCCCAACAAGAGAGTAGCTGCCCACATCTTATCTTCATTTCAGCTTCCAGTTTCAAATAAGGACATCTCTTTTTGTCTGTCCTGTCCACTAGGCAAGAGTCATACCTTGCCGTTTTCTAGTAGTACTTTGTTGCAAAGTATCCATTAGAGCTTTTATTTTATGATGTTTGGGGACCAGTCCCTGTCTCTACAAGACATGGTGTTCGCTATTATTTGATTTTTGTTGATGCTTACAACAAGTATATATGGATTTTTCCTATGACTTCTAAAACTCAGGTAGTCTCTATTTTTGCTGTTTTTAAGAAGAATGTGGAGAATTTATTGAACACCTCTATCAAAACTCTGCAAACAGATGGAGGTACAAAATACAAACCACTTCTCCCTATTCTCTCTGATTCAGGCATCACTCGTCGTCTCTCATGTCCTCATATTCATGAACAAAATAGGGCTATAGAACGATGCCATCGCCATATTGTTGAAATGGGTCTCACCTTCCTGGCTACGGCTTCAGTGCCCAAACATTACTGGTATGATGCCTTTGAGACTGCATTTTTTTTTAATTAACTGGCTCTCTTCTCCAATACTGGACATGAATTCTCCCTTAGAGTGTCTCTTTGGCACTAAATTTGATCACACTATGTTGCGCACTTTTGGATGTGCTTGCTATCCACATCTCAGACCCTATAACCGTTCTAAGCTAGACTATCGGTCCAAGCGTTGTTTATTTCTAGGTTATAGTTTACATCACAAAGGGTACAAATGCTTGGACTTAACATCTGGACGTCTATATATTTCTCGTAATGTGGTTTTTGATGAACATACCTTTCCATGCACTTTTGGCGGCCCAACTCCACCTCCCAAATCGGCTACTGACACTGTGGTTGGCCCTCCTATCGTTACATACCCGTGGCCCTCTCCTCAGACCATTCCCGTACCCACCAACACCACATCCCCTAGCCCACCTATTCTATCTACTAGTGTTAGTTCTGTCGAGTTTCTACCATCATCATCAACCCCATCAGATACGCCCTCTTGCTCCACTACGACTCCACTTAATGCTCACCCCATGATGACATGGAGCAAGAGTGGCATTTGCAAGTCAAACCCTCAGTACGCTTTAGAATCCTCTATTGACCCCGATCTTGAACCCTCTTGCTACACTATTGCCAAGAAAGATCCCCGTTAGGTACTCGCCATGGAAGATGAATACAAAGCGTTGTTACGCAATGATACCTGGGATCTTGTACCTCCACCTCCTCATAAGAACATTGTGGGAAATAGATGGGTTTATAAGACTAAGAGACGTCTGAATGGGTCCACCGAAAGATACAAGGCGCGATTGGTGGCGCAAGGGTTTACTCAACAAGCCAGTATTGACTTTGCTGAGACTTTTAGTCCGATGGTTAAACCGACCACTATTCGGTTAATAATATCTCTTGCAGTTCACTATGGCTTGAATCTTAGACAACTTGATATGAGCAATGCCTTCCTTCAAGCCTATCTCAGTGAAGAGGTATTTATGAAACAACCCATGGGTTTCGTTGATGTAGCATGACCACATTTTGTTTGTCGTCTTAAACGTTCCCTTTATGGTTTGAAACAAGCCACGCGGGCTTGGTTTACTCGATTAAATGATCATTTGGTTCACCTTGGTTTTCTGGAATCCCGAGTAGATAGTTCTTTATTCATGTGGAAGACTGGCACTGATGTCATTTTTCTTCTTGTATATGTGGATGACTTATTGATCACTGGCTCTTCTACTTCTGCATTTACTCAACTCATCTCTCAGCTCTCTATCGCTTTTGCTCTTCGAAATCTTGGGGAAGTTCATTACTTTCTGGGTTTGGAACTGCATCGCAGTTCAGATGGGGTGCACCTATCCCAACGTAAATATATTCATGATATTCTTGTCAGGACCAAGATGCATGAGGCTAAACCCGTTCATACACCGCTGGCGGCATCTACCAGACTTGATGTGAGCAATGGTTATCCTCTTCCAGATGCCATCGAATATCGCAGTGTGGTGGGGGCACTACAATATGTTACCCTTACTTGGCCAGACATCAGCTTCTCCATTAACAAAGTTTGTCAATTTATGAAAGAAGCCACTGATGTTCATTGGAGTGCAGTCAAGTGGATCCTCCGCTATCTCAAGTCCACAATTGGTCATGTCATTACTTTTCGTACTTCTCCAGAATTGGCTCTCGAAGCCTTTTCTGATGCTGGCTAGGCTAGTTGCCCTATTGATCGTCGCTCCCAAGGGGGTTTCTGTGTTTACCTGGGTCGTAATCTGATTTCATGGAGCTCTCGTAAATAGTCCACGGTTTCTCGCTCTAGCACAGAATCAGAATATCGTAGTCTTGCCTCTACTGCCACTGAAATTCTTTGGCTCTAGATGTTACTCACGGAGCTTGGATTGAAGCTCCCTCGCCCACCTGTCATCTGGTGCGACAATTTGAGTGCCAAGTTTCTCTCCTCCAATCCTGTTCACCATTCTCGCACCAAGCACATAGAATTGGATGTTCACTTTATACGGGAAAAAGTTGCGGCTGGCTTTCTACTGATCAATCACATTCCCAACCATGATCAGATTACACACATTCTTATTAAACCGTTGTCTGCAACACGGTTTCATGACCTTACAACCAAGCTTACCGTCTCCAAGAGACCGCTAATCTTGCGGGAGGATTTTAGAGTATCTCAATAGTTATGATAGACTTGTAACTAGGATGGGTATCTCTGATAGCTATCATAGATAATTGATCACCTTATCTCATTATCATGTAATTTTCTAGATAAACTCTAACTCTATAATTGTTATCTTCTGTACAATTATCTTGTAATTTCTCTATTTAAATGAKTCAAGAGACCAATCATCACTGACTGAGTCATTCCATTCTCATTGTTTTTAGTATTGCTCTTATAAATTTAAAAGTGTTATTGTTTAGGTTGATTTTTTCCTTTGCTACAATCAGCTAGAGACCTTACCATCAATTAGGTTGACACCTTCTCTTGTTTAGCTTCATTTTAAATTAAATGGAACAATTAGCTCAATTGATAGGGTCTCTCGTTTATGGGTTTAAGGGATGAGCTACAAGCAGTGGCGGTTCTATGTAGAAGTTAGTGTTGTCAATTGCTCTCATTGAGATTTGAAAAAAAWTATTTAATTATGAAAATTATGAAGAAATTTAATTGTTTTTTCCACAACAATTGTCCCCACTCAAATAAAATAGTAGGGGGTCAAGTAAAATTTGACTTATTAAATGAGGTCATATTTTAAAGATGAATAGGTAAAAAAAAGGAGAAATATACAAAATTGATACCTATGTCCCTATTTCATATTGACCAAGTTATGAGGTTTGGGATTTAGGGCTTTAAATCTTATGTGTTTTTTGTTTGTTTTCTTTCTTCCATTTCACCCTCTCAACAGTTCAATCTCATCTCTCTACTTCGTCTCCTTAAACATAGAGATAACGATTTTCCTCATTCCCCTCGGGTATGCATCATTTCTATAAAGTACTTTGCCCCCATTGATCAAAGGTCTTGATCCGCCACTAGCTACAAGATCTCTCGTTTTCAGGTTCTTTGCCTATTATGGGTGTTCAAGATCTTGGAAGCCACCCCCTTCACCTATGGTTAAAGTCAATGTTGATGGGGCTTCTGGTCCATCGTTGTCTAGGTCTAATTGAGGGCTGGATTATCATCCAAGATAGTAGTGGTAATTTTATTATGATTTGAATTGTTAACATCCATTAGGATGTTCTGGAGCTGGTTCACTTGTGGTCTGCACTTATAATTTTAATTTATTTGCCTAGAATGAGATGCACAAAAGATACTTCACTCCTTGTTGGACCGTAGTATAGTGGTTCCTTGAGGAATTCATCATGACTTATTATCTAGGCTATAGTACTAAGAGATCACATTAACATCCCACAGAAGGCACCCCACAAGTGCCTCACATGTACATATCTCAGTGTGCATTAGAAACATCTCTCATATTTATCATGAGGGAAGATGTTCTTAATACACACCACGGGTGGAGGTGTTGTTGGGCGCCAATCTGATGTCTTATACTTGATTTATAATATTGCTGACTTTTTTGGTTACTTTTGCGGTGGTGGATGATTTGGTGCAATGAATTAGAAAAAGTTGAAAGATAATAAAGTGGTGTAGGTATTTATCATTTCTTTTTTGAATTTTTAGCTTTGATGACTAAGTCACCAATATAATGATCGATATGGCAATATCCATATCCCCTCCTAAAACCAATCCTCTCAACTATGAATTATGTACCGACATCTGATTGGGCCCAAAGTTTGCGTGTGATATACTCAGATGATGATCTACAATATCAATGACTTTTATCTGTCATAAAGCCATTAATTGGCTAGACCCAAAACCAAGTGAATCAAATAATGGGCATTTTTGGCATTAGATTCAAATAATATCCAAAACCCTGTAAAGGTATTCTTGATGTATAAAGATGGAAAAATTTTCGATTTTGTGTTTAGTGTCATTTTGGTCTCCGAAATGTGAAAATTCAATATCGAATTTTTAAAAGGTGTCAATCTAGTACTTGTTGTTAATCAATTTGTTTATCAGGCGTTAAGTGATATTTGAAAAGACACAAATGCCCTTTGAGTGTTATCTAATTTTCATTATCAACCATCCACATGGTAATAAAAATAAACAGTCTCAAATCCTTGCTTCTTCTATTCAAGAAAGTTGGGATTAAGTCTCAGTGGACATTCTGGTGACCCCAACTTTCTTGAACAGAAGAGATAAAGATTTGGAACTGTTCATTTTTTGTCAACATTTAGATGGTTGATAAAGAGAATTAGATGACACTCGAACATATTTGTGTCTTTTCAAATGATGCTTAAACAACTGGTTAATGACCTAGTTAATGGCAGGTACTAGATTGGCAAGTTTGGAAAGTTCGGTACTAAATTATTGCATTTTAAAGTTTGAAGACTAAAATGACACTAGACCTAAAATACAAGGTACTAATCTAGAATTTTCCCAATAAAGAATCCTTGATGTTTCATTATTTGTTAAAACTTGATGGTTGGTATAAAGGATTTTTTTTTTCATTTAATAAAAAAACAACAGAATGGCTGTAATCCATGATTTTAAAACCTACCCAAAATTTGAACCGTTTTGGGCAACTGTTTCAGGGTCAGCAATCTGACTATCCTGTTTGTACCGATAATTCGTTGCAATTTAAAAAAATTAAAGAATAATTAAAATAGAAAATGGTCAAAATTATTGTCCGGTTCTAATGAGTTGATGGTTCAACCGCCTAGCTCAACAGGTCATTCATCAAATCAACAATTTTTATCAAGATTTCAGTTCAGAGGTGAGAAGAGGTGAAACAGAACCGGTTGACGGGACGGTTCGGTCCGACCGTTCGGGCCAGGCAAAGGACGGTTTGAAAACCATATGGCTAAGCTATAATCAGCTGGAGCCCAGCATCTAAGTAAAAGCTTTTGCTTGCATTTCTCCCTCTTCCCCTACGCTCTCCCCCAAACACCCTCTCCATGGCACCATCCAGCCAGGTGAAGGTGATAGAGTTCTACAAAATCGCTCCACCACCTGGTTCAGTCGCTCCGGCATCACTCCCTCTCACCTTCTTCGATCTATTTTGGTTACCTTTCCCACCTCCACAACTCCTCTACTTCTACGAATTACCCCATCCACTCGCTCACTTCACAAACACTCTCCTTCCCCGCATCAAACACTCTCTCTCCCTCACCCTCCTGCACTTTTACCCATTCGCCGGAAACCTCTCATGGCCAGAAGAATCTCCCAACCCCATGATCCACTACAAGGGAGGCGACTCGGTCTCGCTAACCATCGCCCGGTCGGAAGGTGGCTTCCACCGTCTCTCCGGCAACCAGGCGAGAGAGTCGAAGGAATTGCATCCCCTCGTCCCTCAATTGCCAGTATCTGGATCGGTCGTCCCGATGTTGGCATTGCAAGTGACTGTGTTTCCAAATTCCGGCATCTGCGTCGGAGTCACCATGCCCCACGCGGTTGCCGACGCCAAAACAATTTTGAACTTCGTGAACTCTTGGGCTTCGATTTGCAAGTTTGGTGAGGCATCTCTGTCAACCCAGTCTCTCCCATTCTTTGACAAGACAGTGATCAAGGACCCAAGAGGCATCGAGAAGAGATACTTGAGCGAGCTGACAAACTACTTTCGGTCCAAGTTCAGAGACCGACGGTTAGGCGTTCTGGACTTTGGTCTGCCGGACGACATCGTCCGAGCCACGTTCGAGTTGAGTCGAGCCAATATCGCAAGGCTGAAGGAACGAGTCTTGGCCTTGCAGAAGAAAGACAAACAGCTACCACCATCTCGTTTCTCGACCTTCACAGTACTGTGCGCTTATATCTGGGTTTGCCTGGTAAAAGCTGGGGACGAAAGGGTTTCTTTTTCGTTTAACGTGGACTGCAGAACTCGCCTAAAGCCTCCGGTACCGGCAACGTACTTTGGTAACTGTGTGGGGACTCGTGTAGTGACGGCCGAGAGGGCTGATTTTATGAGACAAGATGGGATCGTCGTCGCAGCAAAGCTGATAGAAGACTCGATCAATGGTTTGAACGATGGAAGTCTGGACGGAGCAGAGTTCTGGATTTCACGCTTGCTGTCTTCTGGGGTTAAGGGAAAGGTTTGGGCTGCTGGGTCGCCACGACTAGGGATATACGAAGCGGATTTTGGATGGGGGAGACCGAAGAAGGTGGAATTGGCGTCAATCGACAAAACGGGAGCCATCTTTATATCGGAAAGCTGCAACGGAGATGGTGGGGCTGAAATCACTCTGACGCTCAGAGGACCCGAGATGGATGCCTTTGCTTCTGTATTTGTTAATGGTCTTGAGGGAAAAGGCTATGCGATGTACCGCTCTGGACTCTGAAGCTTGCACAGTATGCGATTGAAGATGTTTTCAATCGCCACTTCCATCCATGGACCAGTCGTTTTCATTGTTTATCTTGCTCCAACTCACTCACGACTCTGTCATTTGTCGCTTTTCTTTTTTTCTCTGAATTCCAGAGAAGACAGAACTTACATTTCCTTTTCTTTTAATCTTCTATCTTTATCTAAACCAATAGTTATCCTGAGTGCTGGTGCCATGCTACTATTTCTCAGTGCAATCTTCTTAGGGGATTTATGGATATTATGCTTAGGTGATGGCTACGCAATTTGTGCTCCCTAATGCACTTTTTGTGAGGCCTGATCACTATATGGAGTATAGCATCTAGAGAAGATGAATGATTTAGTAGAATAACATCAAACGGATGGAGGTAATTTTTTTCTGACTTTGTCCTTTTGTCATTTGGGGTAATGGAGGTGGAAAGTCTAAGATCGGATCAAATTATATGTAAAGTTTATAGTTAATAATTCATTATTATGTATTAATTTATATATACACACACGATACACAGGTTGGGTTTGGATTGGGTCAGAGAGAGAGCTGACAAGGACTAGACCAAAGAAAATAAAAAATCTTTCCACTTAATTCTCTCAAATAGATCCCTTCGTGGGCAGCGCTAGGATTTGGTCTTTGTCAAAATTCCAATGGGCCCCGCTCGTGAATATTGTCTTGGGTACAAAGTAAATCTGGAGAGCTATTTGATATTTCTACAAAAAATCTGCAAGAATGATTGACTCGTACGTGGACATGGATGAACCTAAACCTTGTATGACTATTTTTACATTGTCCAATTGATCTCAGATTGAATTTGGGATCAAATTCAAATTCAGCAAGGAATTTTTAATAATTAGAACAAATCCAGATGTGATTGAATCCTACCTAAAGCTAAATCCAATCCCTCTTTAGGTTTGAAGGGTAAATAAGCACAGATACACCCATATCTATGCTGAAATTTAATCAATTATAATTGAATCATGAAGGCAATTAGGATTAAACATTAGACCACTTTATCAAATGGATTCTAATATTATGTATATGTTTGGTATAACTTCCATTTATTAAATAAACATTTATATTTGATTTGTCTTTAAAACTGAGAAAAAGTATTTGACAAACTATTTGTTGACAATTAAGTATGTGTTTGGTTTGTTTACGTTTATTGAGTAAATGCAGCCATATAGGTGCCCTATTAGCAAAAGCCTCATTAATTGTATCTGTACTTGTCGATGTTTGCCAAAAGCAAGTATCGATTTCTATGTGCCTCTCCCGTTTTAGGAAGCTCCAAAATGAAGCTTTCCTGAAACGGGTAGGTATTTATTAGCACTTTGCTGATATGGTGTCTAATGGTGCCTATGTGTCATAAATGCTCTCATTAATTGTTTTTCTCAGTTTTACAGTCACACAAGTACAAAATATTTACTTAATAAACATAAATAGAATCACACACCTTCTAACATCAGCCAAACAGTGAATAAACACCTAAAATTTGGAGAAACCGTTAAAATAAAGCTTCCCCTAACGTTACACACATAAACCAACTTTTATTAATACTGATACAAACGAATCAGCATGATGAAATAAATAAACAGAAGCAATACCAAACATCGCCTATATCTAAAAACTGTTTTAACTTAAACGTGAAGTGAGGAACCTGAATATTTTTTTATTCACTAGTAATTCCATCTACAGACATCATCATTAGAGCAAGCATTTTATTGTAGATCACCTGGGCACGCATGATCCTTGTTTGTTTTAAATTCAAAACAAAATGGTCTTTTTCTTGGGTGGGGTGGTTAGTATGTCCATGTGCGGTAGGTTGAATATGCTACAAAGTTTTAGGTTTTAATTTAATGAGTTAAAGCTCATATTGTATATGGTTGGACCGTTAGAATTGAAATTTGGTTGCAGTTTTAATTTTTATTTTTTTGGTTATTTTGATTTTGCAAATTTCTAACCAGTTGAACCTTTATGAGTCATTAAAATCTAGTTGGGTAAGTTGGGGTTTTAGCATGCTTTCAAAATCGGATTGGATCGGATGGTTGGATCAGAAAAACTGGGAATAGATTAGGTGATCATTTCCGTTTTTCCTTAAAATCATATTTTCTCCAAAAATCGCTGAGTTTGGTCAGTAAATCGCTGATTTGAGTGGTTAACTGTTTGAACGGTTAGACCATTTGAACTGGGAACTGGACTCCTAACCGGTTCATTCTCCAAGTTGATTTTAAAAACCTTAGATTTTAGCAACCTACTTGAATTTAACAACTCACTGATTCATTATTATATTCAGAATATTGAGCTATTAACCTATTACATTATTTGTATTTAAAAAGTATTGCAATTTTCCCCATACCTGGCCTCCTCGACCCAATCCTAATGCGGATGGGATTAATAGGGATATCCAATCAAAGACGGGGATAAGAGTGAAGTCACTCAAAATATATTTAAAATATTATTTATATTTTATTTTTTTTATTTTAAATAAATATTATTTTCAAAAAAAATTATTAAAAAATTTGAGGATTCAAGTTCCCAATGGGAAACCTGTCTCCATTGGGAACAAAAAACTTTAAAAATTATGGAAAAATTTTTAAAATTTTTAAAATTTTAAAAATTATGGACATAATCCTAGAAGACAAAACTCCAAAAATACCATAAAAGCCCGGAGTGGTCTAGATTTGATAAGCTACAAGTGAAGCTTATAGTCTTTTCGGGCTTCCTAGCTTCCCGATGTGTCTAGCAAAAATTCCAAAAGGGTCGATTGAAACTCTTGATACGTGACTAAGCATTGACACAAGTACGTTCTTCTCATTTTCTTCTTCTTCTTCTTCTTCTTCTTCTTTTTCTACTACTACTACTACTACTACTACTACTACTACTACTACTACTACTAATTGAAACGAGTTGCAGCGGTAGGAGGGAGAAGAGGAAAGAAATGGTTCAGAGGAGGGTGAAGAAGAAGAAGAAGAAGAAGAAGAAGAAGAAGAAGGATATATATAGAGAGAGCGAGAGATCAGTAGAAGAGTCAGAGTTGGGTTCAGATCTATTGCTGCTGCAATTGCAACAGCGGTGATGAAACAGAGGGAGAGAGAAATGGGAGAGAAGAAGAAGAAAAAGAAGAAAAAGAAGAAGAAGAAGAAGAAGAAGAAGAAGAGAGTAGGAGAGGGAGGCCGGAGGTGGAGATCGATCTAGGTTCACCACCGCTTGTGCTTTGTTTTCTGTTTTGTCAATTTGGGGAAATTTAGGGGCACTTTTATAATTTTGAAAAATTGGTGGCATTTTGGTAATGTTTGGTAAACTTGATCAAATCGGGTCCAAGGGTTAAATCGAGTTTCCGATCCAATGGTGGGTAATTTCGGATAAAAAAATGGAGGGTTGAGATGGGTCTGACCGCAGGGAGTGGGTTTGTGTGTAGACCCATGAGATTGGCCAAAACGAAACCTTTTTAGATGGAAGGGTAAATGAGGATATTTTTGACTGAAATTTCACAAGATGGGGTTTTTGGACATTTTGAATTGATTGGTAGGGTTAGATTGGCCTGATTAGGCCTGGATTGGGCAGATCTGGAAAGGGATTAATTCGACCAATCTGGAGCCTTGAAATGAAATCTATGTGTGATCGATGGGCAAACCGAGAAAAAATACTATTATGTTTTGGAGTGATCAAAAGTGTTTGATCAAGAATCTAGGGTGAATTGGAGTTTAGGCGGCGAACCGAGCAAAAATTGGGTGCTAACACTTGTTGGCGTGGAACACTAGTTGTTGTGAAACATATTAATTCTTCCATCTCTTTCAGATGTTCGAATAGTGATGTAAGATACTATTTGATGCAATAGTTCCCTAATCAGTAAAACAGTAGTTCATTTCTTAAACTTTGACATTTGGGGGAGTCCAAATTTGCTACCGGGTTAGTGCAATCGTTTGAATCGCATTCATGTACTACTATGTTCCCAAAAGATATACCTTCCATGGGTGATGCCATAACAATGGTGGGGGATACAAAGCTTTGGAGGAAAAGTAGCATTAGTAGTGGTGGCAACAATACTATCAAAGACCCTCACCTATTACAACGATTTTGTAGGAACAAAGATGAGTTCCTTCAGGCCAATCAATTTTTTCTTTAATAAATTCTCCTTTTCTATGTATTTTTTTTTTCTTGCCAAATTCTATATCATGGTCCAAGATAGTTAGATCATGTTTAGAGAATGATGCATATATGGAAAAAGGGTTTTAATATTTCAATGATTATCAATAAATCTTTTTTTTTATGGATTTGATTTCTTATAAATTAAAAGATAAACTTGAGGTATAAATCAATTATTTTGCACAGGTGAATGTGTAAGTGGGACCTACAAGTCTTATTTTGTACAAATAAAAGTGTATGTGGGGCCCATTAGTGCTAAATGTACATTGATGTATCAATGTATCAATACTTGTTTGTTCTACTATGTATACTTACCAAACAGTCTTTTTGTCTTTTTAGCTTTTAAGAAGATCTATTAAAAAATTGCTACCAAACAGTCTTTGGTCTTTAAAAATCTACTCATGAAAGCTCGTTAGTCTTTTAAGGTTTTGAGCTTTTGAAAGATCTTCTTAAAAAKACTTGCCAAACGCCTCCTAAGTCTTTCCATTTTGGTTGTCATAGCAGAATTGAAGCTGAGGAAAGTTCAAGATTGGAACTATATATACGCCGGTCGACAACCTCTTTGTTGTCCAACACAACAAGGAGAGGAGAATTGCGAGGAGGAGGACTGAGAACTTGACATAATTATTCCAAGACGTGATGATTTATTTAGTGATTTAGTGAGATGTGTCCTTCTGGACCTTCCCCATTAGAGCCGCTTTCAGGATTGGATTTATTCCGCTATGACCATTCAGAGTTTACGGAGATGGATTCTCTTTCCCCATCTCATCTCAATGCTGGCAAGAATCAACGGACCAAAGGTCTCTTCCCATGACCCTTGCAGAGAAAACCTTTCTTTGAGCTATGCACATGATCAATCTCCCCTTTTAAAGTTAAGGGCTGATGTTGGGTTGGGTTGGGTCGGGTTGATGTTCGGGTTAGGGTTTGAGTTAAAATTCATGAATCCGACTTTATTTTTTGTTGGGTTAGGGTTGACCCCTTAGCCAATCCAACCCAACCCAAACCCAATTCTATAGTACATGTCATATATAAATATATGTTATATGTAATATATAACATACATTGATTTGTTTAAATTCATGGTACTTGTATAGCCCCACCACATGGTTCATGTATTTCTTTTAAGATAATCACTTCACTTAATCCTAACCAGAAAGACTAAAACCTTAATAACATTATATAAGGTTTTAAAGGATGGGAAGAAGGTTGGGTTGGGCCCAACCCGAGCCCAACCCAACTCAAAATTGACTTYGGGTCGGGTTGGGTTGGGTTAGGGTTGAAGGAATTTAGTTAGGGTTGGGTTGGTCAAGTTGAAGTTCAGGTTAGGTTAGGGTTAGGATTTGGGTTTAGAACTTAGGGTTGGCCTCAACCCAACCTAACCTAACCCGACTTGTAGTCCTATAAGGATTAAATACCAATCCACTGTGACCCATCATCAATACTTGTTAAAGGGTCATAGCCCACCCTAACATTGACCCACCCATATTGATCCACTTAGACCCATTCAAATTGACCATTACCTACACCCTCACTCATACTAACCCACCCACCCTAACATTTTATTTGGATTTAAATATGATATCGATAGCCATTAGGTTTCATTGTTCTACTCCATCCCTATTTGTCTCCTTTTTTTTTGGTTTTACCGTTGAACATCTAGTCTCTCGTGCTCCAATAATGTGGATATTATGATTACTTTCTCAGTTCCCTTTATCAGTTTTAGAGGTTAGACTGTCGAAGTTTTATAAGATTTACAACCCGATTCAGTACTTATCAACCCATGAACATCTAGTCTCTCGTGCTCCAATAATGTGGATATTATGATTACTTTCTCAGTTCTGTTTATCAGTTTTAGAGGTTAGACTGTCGAAGTTTTATAAGACCCGATTCAGTACTCCTTATCAACCCATGACTATGCATGGCTGTATTCTTAATGGTGATCACATAAGGTTTTTATATCCATGACCATGATTAGTGTTGTGCAATTAGTGTTTGAACATGATTATTTTTCGCTATTCTACTAATCTATGCTGAGAAACATTAGTTCTTGAGGATTACCCGTTATTAAACATACTCTCATAGTAGGAAGAATAAATAACAAATGGGCAAATAGGAAATGAATAGGAGAAAAGCAAGGGAATGTGGTTCAGGATTACTGCCTTCTCGTAGTTTAGGAGTATGGTAAGGATGCTAAAAAAACGCGAGGAAATGGTACAATAACCAATGGGATTAGCAGGTCCGAGTAGTCCCTTTAGGAGAGGGGAAGAATAAGACATGTAGGGGAAAAGAGTAGATATGTCAATAATTGGTAAAATGAACAATTGAGTAAAAATAAAATAAAATAAAATAAATAAATTGGGGGAGGCTTTCTTTCATGTTCATTGTTGTGCCTTTTATTCTGTCTGATTAGTTGTATGTCTTATGTTTTTGGTTTTACTTGAGTTACCATGTGGGCCCCACCTATTGGACCCGGGAGAGGGGTGCCTAACTCATTCTCTCTTCCATCCGAGTCTTACCTAGGCTGGTGTAGTCAGTGCCTTTGGCTCTAGAGTCACTATTAAATCGAAATGAATTTTAATGCCATTCTTGGAGGTCCTATCACCTTCATTTCCTAATCTGATGGGTGGCGACTCCATTTGCAGCCCAAGTGGCAAGTGAGTCAGTTTTTTTTGACGCTCACAAACTGGTGACTCCATTGGGGATGTCTTGGACCATAGGTGGGGCCCACATGGGGCCCATTTGGCTTGGATTGCTCTTTTATACTTATATTTGCTTTTATTTTATTCCTTTGATTTATGATAATAATTGCTCATGTTACGATGCTTAATTGATAATTGCTTGCTATTTGCTTGATGTTTTATTTCCATTATTGCATGCTTGATTCACTCGCTCTCTTGCACACACCATTTGCATTGGTTCTAGCATCCTATGTCCCATTAGGAGAGGGGTCAGTAAGTGGTCAAGACGCGATGGACTCTGCTCCCCGTGGTCGCACCCAAAGCCCCCAAACCAGTCACCCACTTGAGAAACCCATTTGCCCGATGGGTGGAGGTTTGAAGGTTGGCAATCTTGTTGGAACCATTGAGTCTAGGTGTCAAATTCTCCCCCTCATGCATCACTATCCACATGTCAGACTTGTCAGTTAGGGTGTCAGTCGAGTTGTCCGATATGATACCCGATACCGATACTTTGATCCTTGGGAATAAGTAATGTTTGGAAGGAAAACCATATAAGATATTATAAGTTTCAGTTTAGTTAGAATTAATTGGAAGAGATAGCTCACCAAGGAGCTCTTCTAAGGAGTGCAAAATGATTGTTTTGATAGAGTTTTTCTATCAAATATCACTCTTTTTGTTGTCGCCATATTAGGGAGATGCTACAAAAGAGCTACAATTGTCAAATAGTTGTAAGTTAAAATATATACAAATGGCATTCAAATAATCAAACTATAAAGATAAATTGATAAATATATAAATGGTTCCAACTTTCTAGTGGGATTGAAGGGATATGCTTCCAAAATTGGATATGTCAACCTCTAAATCAATGCCTATATCATCATTTTCTGCTTTACCTATATTTACAAAACGAAAAAAGTCAAAAAAAAAGAAAAAAAAAAAGAAATAGAGGAAGTGCATATCAATGCCTCAATCATTATTGGGACAAGAAAGCTACGATACGGCTTTAATAGTCTTTCCTCCCTCCCATTAAATGTTGCTTTAGAAGCTACAACGAAAATGGAATGCTCAAGATATCACGAGCCATTAGAGACAACTTGGGAAAATGTTTTTCACGTAATTTCCAATATGTTATGATATCTAATTCAGTTTGTCTCTCAACATATGGCTCCTCCAAATACAAGTCAAGTTGTGATTTCTTTTCATTTGTAGAAAAGACTTGACTTTCGTACGCATCATGATCCTACATAATACAAAGAAACATATAATTGAAAATGCAAACCAATATATAATCATCATTTTGCATATGATTTTGTATCAACTTATCATTTACCAAGACAAAAATATAAAATAATACTCACCTTCATAAAGCCATACTCATTATAACTTGTTGTGTTGCTACCCTTACTTGGAATTGTAGAAGCACTTAGATCAATGGTTGAATAGTGATTCATGTATTGTTTAAATAATGCATACAATGTGTCTTGAACATGAGCACTTTTATCTTTCCCATCTTCACCATATAACCTTTTACATACATATTCCACAATCTTTAACTTGTATTGGGGATCTAAAACTATAACAATGGCTAAAATAGTACTATATTCTACTCAATATTTGTCAAACTTTTCTTGCATAGGTTTAGCCATCAYGCTTATAAACCAATCTATACTTTCTAATGCATGTTTTAAAGTTCCTTAGATCTAGCAAACTCTATGGAAAAATAAATTTGAATTTGGGCATTTTGTTCCAGAGAAAATATTTGTAACTTCATAAATTGGTCTAAAAAATCCCTTAAACTTTTCAACCGTTACCCATTCCTCTTCAATTGGGTAGTTACGATAGTATGGACCCACCAACTTCAAGTGGCAAAACACCATACAATACTCAACTACTATTTCAAGCATAAGATAGGTCAAATCCCACTTTGTAGGAACATCCAAGAATAGCTTCCTCTTGTATTCTATTGAAAACTGTTGGATGTGTCCTGTGAACTTCATCAATCTTGACTTAGAACCATTGACAAATTTTACAATGTCACAGTTTTTTATCAAAGATTCATCTATCATTTTCAACCCATCTTGCACTATTAAGTTCAAAATCTGTGCAACACAATGCACATAAAGGAATTTGCCATCATACAAAAGTGCCTTCTGAAAATTCAACCGAGATCCATAAACATTAATAAATGATTCATTAGTTGAAGCATTATCTAGTATAATTGAGAATAATTTATTCTCAATTTCCCATTCTTTCAACAATTTTAAAACCATATCTGTAATGGAAACACCATAGTGAGGGGGTGGAAAATGGAAAAAAACTTAGTATCCTCTTTTGCAAACACCAATTAGAATCCACAAAATGTACTGTAATGCAAATATAGGATACTGTTGTGATAGAATTCCACATATCTATTGTAAGACTAATTCTACCATAGATGGATTGCAACAAATCATAAAACCATTTATTCTCTCTCTCTCATATAATCCTAAAATATCGACGTTAATGGTGTTTTGTGTAATATGTCGAACATCAAAATTCAAAAGACTGAACATTTATATTTYCTTCATGCTTTGCATATGAGAGAAGAAAGTTATGCCTTATTATTTCCATTGTCATTACTTCCCTATATGCATCTTCATTAAATATGAGTCCTATTTCTAGGTACGAGTCTCAAATATCCTTTCTTTACATGTTTTCATATGCCATTTCAAATTGGATGTGCCATAACCAAAATCCGTAATGTAGGTTTTCTCATTGAACTTACACTTTGGTCTGGGTTTCCTATCATCATCAATAAACTTTTCAAAAACTTCCCATACATTTGAAAAACCTCTTTTTCTACTAATAAAACTTGAGACTTCTAACATTTTCAACAAAACTTACATAAATAAGATTGTCCTCAACCCTCTAACAATATAAGAGAAAGAATACAAAAAATAATAGTTGTAAAAGTTATTATATGAAAAGTAAGAGACCTTTGTTGACCTTGTGTGCTGTTGACATTTGTCACCCTTCCAAACTAACTCCATTGCGTCCGCTTTCATGGTGGGCTAGTAGTAGCCTTGTTGTAGGGCTTTTTGGGCTAGCGCCCTACCCCCAAGTGTCCACCATAAATTCCTTCGTRGATTTTGCATAACACCTAGTTCACTTTTATTGAAAGCAAGCAACGCAAGTAGGGGAGTGTGAACGACATGCGGTATAGCTGTTCACCAATGATAACATAGTGAGTCGATTGCTGCTCTACCCTTCAAGGTATATTGCGCTTTGTTGGTAGGGTCTCATGGCGCATATAGTCAACAAGCGAATCTATCCAGCTTGGGTCCACAACCAAAACAAGAGCAACCTCTTATGCCACCCTTTCTATGCTAGGTCGTGGTAGGTTTTCAATGTAAACCGTCATCTTCATGATGTTTGTTGCACTGGCTAGATTCGAAAGAACGTCGATCTCAGTGTTCTTGGACATTGGAACTTGTTGGATGTACCAAGAGTGGAAGTTGGGATGGAGCTTTCTAACCTTGGTTAGGTAGGCCAACATGACGGGCTACTAAGCCTCATACTACCCATTCACTTGATTCACCACTAGTTGGGAGTCAATTCACACCATGAGATGTTTCAAGTTGACATCCTTTGCCAATGATAGCCTAACTATCAATGCCTCATACTCAATTTCGTTATTCGAAGCTCAAAACGCGAATCGAAGAGCATACTCTAGCTTCACCTTGCTAGGTCCATAAAGGATTAGCTCAGCCCTGTTTCTGTGCTGGTTGGACGAGTTGTCCACATGAAGGATCCAGGGTTCCTCGTCCCAAGACGGATCAAGCGCCACATCGATAGATGCTTCTGGGGTGACTACGGGCTCGACAATTTCAGGGGTTGGTGTGCTAAACGTGCACTCGATGATAGTCTACCAAGACCTAAGCCTTGACCGTTGGCCGTGGTTTGAACTGAATGCCATACTTATTGAGCTCGATTTCCCATTTTGTTAACCTTCCTGAGACCTCGGGCTTCTGAAGGAGTTGCCTCAGAGGTCAATTGGTTAAGACCACAATGGTATGGGCCTAAAAGTAAGGGCATAGTTTATAGGTTGCTACTAGCACTAGTGAGAATGCCAACTCTTTGATATTCGGGTACCTCGTCTTGGCAGTGTGCAAGACTTTACTTATGTAGTAGACAAGTCACTGTACCCTGCCCACCTYGTGAATTAGAACCGAGCTGACTACCTTATCACTCGTTGAGAGGTAGAGTTTTAGCTCATCTCCAACTTCCGACCTAATTAGCAAGGGTAGTGAACTTAGATACATTTTCAGTTTGTCAAATGTGAGTTGACAGTTTTCGGTTCACACGAAGTCTTAGTTCTTTTTTATGGCTTTAAAGAACGGAAGGCACTGCCTAGTTGACTTAGACATAAACTTGTTCAGAGTGGCTATTCGACTCTAGGGGGTCTCATATTTAGGACGGTCTGGATTTTATCCGGGTTGGTTTCGATGCCACGTTGGTTCATTATGTACCTGAGGAACTTGCCCAACGTGATCCCAAAGATGCACTTGTTTAGTTTGAGCTTCATATTATATTTTCTTAGAATGTCAAAAGCACCGTACAAGTTGCAAATTAAAGAATTTGAAGACTAGGTCTTAACAACCATATCATTAGCATAAGCTTCTATTTTATTTCCAATCAAATCAAAAAAATATTTTTGATGTAGCACAATCTGGTCACTCCTAGTTGGCGCTCGCGTGGCTCCTAAGATGTACCTGAAACGAGAAGGAGGAAGAACTCCCGGGGGGTTTCCCGGCGGGAATGCTCCGATGCTTAAGTTAGTATTGTGTGCAAGAAGCAGAAAGAGTAAACACTAAGAGTGCAGGTTGCGCTAGCTATTCCAGATACCTTGTTCCTTGAGGATAAGTTCCTTATAACTGAATTCCGTTGCTCTGGGCCCTCTGACTTCTGACAGGGCAGGTATAACGGCCACTGTCAGTCTGCCACTGCCGTTACAGGCAGGGCAAAGGTGGCACGCGCGGGGCCGTCATGCAGGGTACATGTCTATCAGGTGTGGGACGCCTTCCTAAAGGTGGCAGGCGCGGCGAGGGGACATGCCTGCAATTCGCAGGTTTGTCGGGTACGGCGATTGGGCAGGAAGCCCTCCTACGGTATACCGAGCTATTCCCCTGCGAATCGCCTTGAGCTGGGTCGTCCCTTGAGTGACGGGTTGCCTACAATCGGTTATGCCGAGCTAGTCGACCCGAGGTCTTTGTGCCTCGTTGCGTCCGAAGAAGAATCGATGCGTTCTTGCTTGGGAGTGGCCCGAGGTCCATTGGGAGGAGCTCGGGTCTCAAAAGGGGTCAGGGTGCCCCGAACTCAGGACCCCCCAAAGTGCCTTAACCCCGAGGAGGAGGTGCGGGCGAGGCGGCTTTCGGCGAGTAGTTTACTTGCCGAGTTGCCGTGCTGAACTCGGTGGGACCTCCCCATCGAGTTGTGCTCACATCCGTTGTGTTGTCATGCTGAGTCACTGTTTGAGCTAGGTCACGCCTACGTGTACCTGAGTACGAGGTCGGGCCAAATCACCCTCCGTCAATTTTGTTTACAAGACGTTAGTAGGTCGCCCCAATGTTTTTTATGCCAAAGGGCATAACTTTGTAATAATAYAAGCCCATTTCAATTGCAAAAGTTGTTTTTTAGTCTTCGACTAAATTCATCTAGATTTGATTGTAGCCTACTACAAGAAAATACACTTTTAGCTAAGGACGAAACCATAGCTATAAGTCTAAAAAACCGTAGGTATAGATCTATAGCTACGATCTTGCTACGGATAGAAAATTGCAGGTGATGTTCACGTGGCTATAGGTTTTAACTATGGATGGTAAGGTCTGTAGCTAAAAAGTGTCTTTAGCTACAGTTATTGTCTATAGCTAAAATCCAAGATCACAACTATTAACACCTATAGCTACAAACAAAAATTGTAGCTAAAACCACCTACAACTACGGCTTTCATGTTGTCTGTAGCTAGATGTTCGATAATGTAATAACCTTTAGCTACGGATTTTGAAGGTATTCCTAGCTATACCACAACTGAAGTAGAGCAAAAATACCTATAGCTACGGTTTTTGTAGTATTCGTAATTAAATGTTATAACCCATATTAACCTTTAGCTACGGATTTTGAAGGCATTTGTAGCAAAAGCTAGGATATGGTGGCCGTATAAATCATAAAACTGTTGCTATAACTATATCCCAAACATTGTTTCAAACTTATGGTGATATTTTTTTGAGACCTATAGTGGCAATTATGATTGCTACTATAGGTTTGTGCTTTTTAGAAATATTATATATTTGTTCAAAATCTTAAATACAAAAACCTGAATCATTTCTTATATATAGTAGAAACATGTCCATTCATACATTGCATAAAACCTGCATGCAAATTTCTAATAATAGAAATTACATTATAAAAAGTAAAARATTACGTCTCAAGTACAATTTGCACACATCCATAGGTTCTACATTATAAATTCAAATTGCTCGAAGAGATTAAACTACAATTAACATTTGAAAATCTAATCCAATATGTCTCCATCTAAGAATCTAAAGTTTCTCCTTCCATTCAACCTATAAGAATATAAGAAGAAAAAAAAAATAGAATTCCATGAAGTGGTTTTATGAATTCACCACTCGCACAATTCATWATACAAACAAATTGTAACATTAACTCAAAAAATCTTGTCAATTTGTAGTTATTATTCTGTAAAAAAATAAACATAATTCTACAATTTGTAAGCCATCTTTGCAATGCAGCCAATTATTTCTCAAGTAGAATGAAGAACCTACTAGCACTAGAAACTAAAAGAGAGGTGTCATGAAGAACTTTGTTGAAGTGCCATAAGAGCTAATGCTTTTAAATCTCTAGAAAAAAGAAAAAAAAAAAAAAAACTTTGTTGAAGTGCTAGTAGGCTAAGCTTAATGCAAAATTTTGAGTTTTAGTCGATAAATATTGCAGGACTCAAGAGAAGATAAAAATTAAAGGCATAGATCTCAAGAGAAATGGGGCTCCTCAATAACAAAGATCAAACAGTCACTAGACCTGTTCAAAAGTCAGGCCATGCCAGGCTTGGATTGGATTTTTACTCTTTATAAATAGGACTTTGTTAGGCCCGAGCCTAAGCCTAGTCCGACCAATAGGCCTATAACTTGAGCCCGAGCTTGGACCTAATAAAAAGCTCAAAGTCAGGTCYGAGCCTGAGCCCGAAGCTCAACCTAACAAAAAGATAAGTTGGTGCCTGTGTTTGTGTCTGTGTTCGCCATTGGACAAACAATAAGAGAGGAATAGAACAAAAGGACAAAGAGAAAGGACTCACCACCGGTGCCTGTTTCCGCCAGTGCCTGAGTTTGTGTCTGATAAATGAGCTGAGTTGAGATTTTGAAAGTGAGAAGAAGTGAGAAGAGAAACAACCGAACAATGAAGAGAGAGAGAGAGAGAGAGGACTCACCAGTCACCGTTGGAGTTCACTGGTTGCACTGGTGAGAGTGTTCATTGGTTCTATCTTCTTGAGAGTGTTTGGCTGTGACCGTAAAAAGTGAGTTCGTTTGGCTAAGAGAAAGAGATGAGTCAGAAGAGAGGGGTTATCCGATTAGCATATTTAGGGTTTAACTTATACAAAAGTCGGATTAGACTTTTTTAACAAATCCCGAGCCCGACCTGTAAAATAGTTGGGCTTGGGCTTTTAGGCCCGATGTCAAACCCGTGGGCTAAAATGCATGCCCTTGGGCTACCCGGCTCACGAACAGGTATAACAGTCACCACATTCTGCCCGTCCGACAAGGCTTTCATGTCTCCCGACTTCAAATATGCAGGACCCCCCTTGACCCTTCTGCGATACCACGTTGCACTGGGTAAGTTAGAGGTTTTGGATTCATCGGTGCTCCATTGGTCTAAGGTCGAAACCCTCCTTTCTGGGCATCTCCTCATTATCACTTCGGTACGTGGAGGAGCTTCCATCAATGGCGTCAAAATCCCTCACTGAGACCTGTATAATGATGGGCATGTGATCGTTCATGGCGTGGAGGACTTCTTCTACCCTGCTTTTGCAAACTATTTGGTTTCCACAGTATGATGGAGTATTGTTCGACACTGGCAACTCTGATACAGAAGGTTCAACCAAGATGATTGATCTTATTTTTCAACTCACAGAGAGATCAGATGTGCAGATGGTCTCTATGCTGTTCTTTGCTGGTTGCATGGTTCTGTGTCTGCTGTTGTAGACGCAGGGAACCTCTAGATGGATATGTTCACCTGATATCAGGCTCAGTTGTATAGTCTGTCTCTGATAGTTCTATACTGTTACTCTCATTATTTGTTTAAGAATTGTATGAGGCAGATGAAAAACAAAGGTGTATTCTACAAGAAAATTAAAGTGTCTGCATTACTTTGATTTTTTCATCTTTCTATCCTCTGCTCTGTGCTCTGCACAAATAGTTCATTAATGAAATATTTGAAGGAGTAATAGTTGAAAAAGGAGTTTATCCCTGGTTTTGCAGATACACAGCCAGATTGACACATACTTGATTGTCAAAAAGAATTCAACACTTTGCACAAAAAAAAAAAAGTGTTTGCTTTCAGATCAAATCCCTCATTCTTACTCTAAACACTTATGTGTGTGTTTAGAAAAAAAGAAAAAAAACCCGAACAAGTGCTTATTCCAGAAAATAAGCTCGTTATGACTTTTTTGAAAAAGCCAAATTTTTGTACCTTTTCAATAAGAGTCTAGATTGGCTCCTCGTTGGTAGAAAATCCTCCAAAAAACACTAGGAACGCTGCATATGAACTGCCAAACAAGTGACGCCCGCTCTTTGGAAGAGAACTTGCATAAGCAAAGGGAAAACTTGCATCATTTCAATATACAGTCAACAGAAAAATAGGATGAACGGTGTTAATCACAAAAGGAAATGARCCATGGCAAGTGAAGCAATCTACTCAGAAAAGGCATGAATTGTGCTGGGTAAGCAATCTACTTAGGAAAGTAGCCAGTGAAAATTATAGAACCTGGAAGTAGTGATTGTGTAGCTGGAGTAAACGATTTCATTTCAGTGCCATCTTCTATTCACATGGTCCTCCCTCGCTTGCATCCCCTCTACTATTCTATGTATGGATAGATTTCATTTCATTGCCTGTAGAGGCTGGGTTAGATTTCTGGTTTTATGGGTTCAGTCGGCTTGTCCTGCTTGGGTTGCATAATTATGGGAACTAGCTCGGAACCTAGCTAGCAGGACTGAGAAYAGAAATTGCTTCTCTAATCCTTTTCATTCTTTCTCTGTGATGCCCATGTGGGTTTGGGAAGAAAGGAAATTGCAATTCCGCACCAAATAGGGAAAGTAAACATGCAGATTCCAATGCCAACGGAATTCAGGGATTCATTAATCTGTCACATCCAAACAGACACTGTGCATGAGCATTCTTCCACTTTGTAGAATGCATTATATATTAAGGTTACTTCCATGCAGCCCTTCATGAAACCATGAGCTTCAACTTGAGTCTTGACTATTCATTCAACAAACAATGAGACTTGTCAAACAAACACTTAAAAGCTCCAAAACCCACCAACCTCTCTATCAGCTCCTAATCATAAGATGTGACATCTTTCCCCCATGAAAAAACAATGTAAAAAAACCCACCAAAGCTCAACCACATAAGCCACATTCCTGCCACGAGCTGATGATCACCATGGATAATGGCATTGATCTGTCTAACCCACTCTTGTTAACTTAAGCTAGCTAGGTAGCTTACTAGGTTGGTARATAAAAAGAAATCCAAAAGTTACCATTTTAGTAATTCTAAAGTGCATTTCAAATCATTTCTACAGGGAATTGAAGAGAAGACAAAGAAGTTCAATTCTCACATCAAACCACTCACAATGAATTTCAATAATAGAAGTTTCTTACCTCATGGCCTGGGATTTTACTTACAAATATCAATATCAAGYACTAATATAGAAAGATGGGTGGCTAGTGGTGGTAAGCCAATAACTAATGCAGTGTTTGCACATCATTTGTGTATACTATTCTTTTTCCATTATCTAACAAATTTTTGATTGTTACCAATAAAAAAGGTCACATGTTTTGTACCTCCACATTGCTTTGTGTAGAACCATAATAAACTAGTATGACCCGTTTGCTGGTTTTTCTACCTCTAGAACTCTCTGCTGCTATGGGTGAATTTGGTGTCTGCAACAACATCATTTTAAAATTCATCATTTCCTTGTAGAAAAACTTCATAGTACTGATGAGAAATTATAAAATGCAAACTAACCAACTTCTTTAATATAAGAAATGACTTCTGTAAAATATAAGGACAAACACTGAAGCCTAAATTCACTAATTTAACTCATGTTCATGTAGATATCCACAAGTTTGGCCTATATTCAGTCCCCATTGATGACATAGATGGTTGACATACTAACAAACTAGATTCCTACCTTAAGCTATAATTTAATTGAATGATATAATTTCTAATGCCCTGCAATATTTAGTAGATTCCAAGAATGAGGTCTATTGTCACCATGACTACTCCGACACAACAGATTGTCAATACTCTTTTGCACAGTCTCTCTACACATGGCTCTTCATTCTTTTGGTTGGCCCAGATCCCCAAGGTACTGACCCAAGTAATGGTTCCCCAGGACTTGATTGGATCATAGGTCAATTTGCTCTAGTGCAGATGCTCACACAGTTCAACGATAAGGTTCTGTTTCTTTATAAACCTAACTAGGGAAATTTTGATTCTTAAAGCTGAATAAAGCTTTTCTGTTTCTCAATAAAACCAACTAGACAATTTTCAATTCTTAAAGAGGAATGAAGCGTCTCTTCAGCAGTGTGTGATTCAAATATAAAACTTAATTATAACTGAGGAAGTTCTCTCTTCCCCATTGTTCACAGAATAGCAGCTACAAATCTAATTAACTCAGCAAGAATCTTTTTTATCATTTAATTCAGCAATTACCTATACTTAATTAATTTACAACACCTACAATATTATTAGAAAAACATAAAATAGTCTCAGACTCCCAGACTCTTCAATCCCAGGGCCTAATATATAGTGGAATCCCAACAATAATTCATTTTTCTTTTTATCTTTTTTTTTTTTTTTGTTTTACTGCAATTCATCTTTCTAGTGAGTCTACCTGGCTTCGCCATACTCACAAGCCTAGTGCTGCTTTCTTCAAACACTTCTGTGTTGAAGCATTTTTGAAAGTCAGGGGAAATTGATTAATGACATTTTTTCTTTAAATGACAATGGTTGATTCTCAACTATCTAAAAACCTGAAACAAATCCATGCATCTGAACCTAGAGACAGCCCAACAAAGGGCTAACCCCTTAAACTTACCATAACTCATAATGTGTAAAATAAAATATTAACCAGATAAGTAATTGGTAGATGTATGACAGTCATTGTTGTTCATATTACTTGAATATTCTACTATTACAATTACAAGCTCTCTGTATCCAGAAAGCCAATAACGTAACACTCAGAATCAAACCCTTCCCCAGCTTAAACTTTAAAACCAAAGAACTCCATGTTCTTGTTTCAATCTTGTTTGGGTGTTATTTCAAAGAATATCTATTTCATTGGCTTTAGAAATTACCATGACCAAATATTAGCAATWAGAGTTGTGTTTAAATGAAGCACTAAAAACCATAAATAGAATGTAAAAATTAGGTCTCAAAATGTGTTGAAGCTTATTCAGATAAGAGGCTCAGAATAATGGAAAATGTGCAGAATTAGATGAACAAATTAAACCCATAATTGCCATTAAAAAAAATCACTTGCTTGAATCCAGTTTACTCACTCAATGTATGCAAGAAAGAAAACCTAAAGAAAGCTGTAACAACTAGTTGAACAGGTCTGCAGAACTAAAAGAAGAAGAGTATCTTTTCATATACAATGCAAACATTAGTAAAGCATATACAGATACATTATACCAAAAAACCTGCCCAAATCCATTAACTTATGCATCACTCAGGCGGCGAAGAGAGAATGGCCTTCAAAATCAGCCTAGTGTGAACATGAATCAACTTAAACCGCTTAGCATGAACCTCAGTTTCTACAATCTGTTGCAATCGCCATTCTTCGTTGAAACGCCTCAGAAGTGACCCGTCCAAATACCGCAACCCCTCTTTCGTGATTTCCCTCCCGGGAAAGCCAGACATCTCTTGCATCAAATACGTGAATTTCTCCAAATTTACAGAAGAAACAGTTTCTCCATTTTCAGCTGGCCTGACGACCGCTTGCATATTTACAGAAGAAGTGGCTTCCCCGTTTTCAGAGGACAGAAAAATACAAATAGTAAAGTTCAAAAAAGGAGCAAAACTCAAAGAGATTGAAGATCAAAGCAATGTAAAATGTACCATGAACAAGCATGTAATAGACGAAGAACAAAAATRGCATCTGAGCTAAAATTGAAGAGGTCAGGCTAGACATCTAATTCACAAGATCCTTGAGGACTAACAAGTTTCTTCCATCGCTYAATCAAGTTATTGCAACTAACAGTGAATGTAGTGGAGGGCCGRTGTAGTTGGATTTCGAGAGCGCGCGCAAGAGAGAAAGAGGGCGGGAAGATAATGGAAAAAGGAAAAAGGAGGAGGGGAAAAGAACCTTAATTTGCGGATGATGCATCAGAGGCAGTCGCTATACTCTATAGCGGCAGTTTTAAATGAATGCCTTSTAAGATATTAGCGGCTTTTAGGCCTTCTAAACTATCGCTAGACTCATGTTGGACACAACAAAAAGCTTATACCGAAAAATAGGTTTTCAGTTTTTCTCTCGCTCTTCCCTTCGATCACTGACATTAAAGAGCAATTTCAATATAAGTTTTTTGTTGTGTCCAACATGGATTAAGAGTCCCATGTTGGCAACAATTACATAAGCCGCCGATGACATGGTAATGTTTATATAATTTGAAATGTAAAGCTGATTGTTAGAGTTTTGTTGGTTTTTGGACTAACCTATAGCCTAATTTTCAATGTACAACCGATTTTGACTATAATTTCCTTACTTTAAAACTAATTCAAAAGCAAAGCTATTTTCTTATCTAGATGGTGGGTTAATGATCCAACTTTTCAAAGAAACCCGTGATGTCATAATTGAATTATAAGTATTAAAAAAAAGATAGAATACCCAAACTGAAAATGCATAAAATTTTGTCAAAAACATTTGAGAACATTTATAATGTTATAAGAAATGGAAAATAAAATTTAATAATAATAATAAWAATTGTTATTTGCTAGAAACATTTAAGTTTATTTTTAATCATATTGTTACTTTTGCTAATTTTCAATTTGTATCTTAACTATGAGATATCTAAAATTCAATTAATTAATGTAAAGAAAAATTTCTCACGTGTAACACATGTGCTTATATATATATGTGTGTGTGTGTGTATGTAGGTATCATGTAGACATGTATTTATATATTTATACATGAATGTGCRTGTATATTGTATGTTAAAAATTTTAAATTTAAAGGCAAATTTTTTTCTGGACCATGATAAAATGTTCCTTTAGACATAAGAGTTAATAATGACAACGGGACAGGTTTAGGGCGGGATCATGTTCCCTATCCCTGGACCTTGACCCCGATTTTGAAATAAATTCCTATCCCCGACCTCAATCATTTCTAAGAATCAAAGTTATCCTCCATCCCTAATCTCCAATGGAGAAAGGTCCCCCATGGGGAGTTCCTAGATAGGAGGAAATTACTTGTAACAAAAGGAAGGCCCTTTTCTCCAACTGAGACCATCATCAAGCTAATATTGGTTATTTCTCACGTTGCTGGTGTTTGCTGGGAAAACAACTAGATTTTAACAGTGGCACTGGCATCTGGAGTGATCCATATATATGGCCAAGCAACATTGGAATCGATCAGAGCAGCTCCTCCTGAGTCCTCACCAACATTGCTTGTTAATAAGATGATTGTGTGTAGTTTTATACCTATGTTAGTGGGTATATGTTAATGGGTATTGGCAATGCTAGATGTCCCAACATGGTTTGGTTGTAGGTTGTATGTTTTATACCCAACATACTTAAATTCAAGAGATTTATTTCAATTTTTTATTATTTTTCGTCGTCTTTATTTATTTATTTAATGCTGGAGTTGTTTATTGGGTTCTATATTTAAAATACCGATTTTGGATGGCATTAATGAAATCTAACAAACCATATTGGTGGAAGCAATTAATCCCACCATTAACATAGTGGATTATCGTAATTTAATTATGCTTTGTGATATCATCAATTAATCCCACCATTTCTACGTGACAGCACCATCACGTGCTAAGAATTGGTCACAACGTGACCTGTTGAGGGGTGTCCATCATGGGCGTTTAATCACCAATCACCATGACTAACGCTAAAATCCTCCATTCACGTTTTCCACGGATGGAATATTTTGATAATCATTATGGCTTCCGTTTATTTTTCGGGAAATTATTTATTGGTCCAAGTGTTGGGTGGGAAAGTTATTCATTTGCAGATGGGTATCACTTATCTAATAAGTGATTCTATAAAATCTATATAAATTTGAAGAATATCTTAGTTAATGAGAACCTAAATCCAATTGATTAATTTTCACGGATGTTAAAATCTAAAAAGAGAATGGACCCTATATAGGACAATGTCAATTCGAATTGACAAATTTGATGTTTGTGGCACCACCACCAAATTAATCTTGGAGAAACATGGAAGCTGCTTTCTCGATTTCTCCATCAGATGAGGTACACTTGAGCCATTAAAAAGTAGATTGCAAAGCAAGGTCTTAAAAACTAAATCAGACACGAAACTTTTTTTGGGATCGTTCCCGGGTTAAACGGTTCGACCATCCAGTTTAAATGGATGGCCCTTTTAATTAAAAAATTAAAATAAATAATTACAATAAAAAATGACCAAAACTGTTGTCTAGGTCAACGGTTTAATCGCCTGGATCAACTAGTGGTTTTAGGGTTAAACAAAACTGGTTCTTGGGTCAACTGGTCTGGTCCAAACCATGTTGCATGGTACTAATTGTTAGAGAACAAAAACCCATTCAAGGAACTCACCTAATAGTTTCAGCTATCAGCTCGAACTCACTTTTTGAAATGGTATTAGAGCCTATTTGACCAATTAATTAATTTACTATTAATTCAATACTTATTGCTCCATTATAATTAATTACATTTCAGCATAAGGTATGAATTGTGCTTGTAAGCCTATTAAAGTTCCCTACAAGCAGGCGTGTTAATATATAAACCATTCCACACATTTCTTAATGTACAATTTAAGCTTCTAGGTTGAATGGATCTTTGAGATGGTACATATGAGAACCTGTTTGTACAAATTGTTTAATATTCTATTCTTGTTGGCCCCATTATAATTAATTAAACTTAAGCATAAGGTATAGATAAACCTGTAATTTTTATTGTAATTCCAATAGACTTYCCAGAAAGGGGCGTGTTAGAAAATAGGGGTGAGCAAACAAAAACCGAACCAACCAAAAAAAACCGATTGAAACTGAACTGAAAAATTGGTTAACCGAAGGTACCAATTTAGTTTTGGTTAACCAATATAAAAAATCGATGATTAATCGAACTGACCGGTATACATATATTTCTATATATTTTATACATACTTATGTATATTATATATATTTTATATATCATAAATTAATAAATATGCATTATATAAATATATACTTATAATATATTATATATTATTTATTATTTAAAATACAATATTTTATATATATTTATAATTTTTTATTATATATTTATATATATGTTYATAATATATATTGTAAAAACTAAAAAACCAAAAAATGATAATTAACCGAACTGGTCAACCGATTAACTTACTAGCTTCGATTTAGTTCCAATTACCGGTTTTCCAAATACCGATACAACCGGTTTGGTTCCAAAAAATACCCCCACGGTTTGGCTAACCGAAACCGAACCGTGAGCACCCCTACTAGAAAATAAAAACGATTCAACCACATCACGTAACAAAAATGCATCTTATTATTTTTTACTACGACTTTGTTTGGAAATAGTACAAATACAAATATATAGAGTGTAAATATGTGTATATATATATATACACACACACACAAATATGGAAATGAAATATGTTTATTTGGGGTATGTTTGGTTTGTAGTTGGAATTGAAAGCAAAATCAGAATCAAAATGGTTTATTCCTATAGTCTATTTGGTTTAGACAGAAATGGGAATAGGAATTCAAATTAGTAGAAATGAGATTTCATTCCCAAGGGAGTGGTAGGGATTGGCAATTCCCTCAAATGGGGAAATACCATTCCCCATAGGAATGAGAATGGGATTCTAATTCTGCCCAACCAAACAGTTGGAATTGATATAACGCATTCTGATTCCAATTCTAAACCCTTATTTCTATAAACCAAGCAGAGCCTTAAACCCCTATTCTAAATCCAATTTTTCCAAGCCTTGATTGGCTGGAGACAAAATCTTGCACGTTATTTATCACGATTGAACATGCCAACATTTAGTATAAATGGGGCCCAGATGGAGCCCACATTGAACACTGGTGTGTTCAACCGTGATAGCTAGCCCTGCCCGGTATGTACTATTTTTGTCTCCAGCTCATTCAGACTGGTTGTAGATGAGTCCAGATCTCCTACACTCTAAGTATGTGGGTGGGGGTGAACTTCCAATAACAAACGAACACGTCTTGTGTTTAGAGTGTGGACCCACCCACATGCGTGGAGTGAGACTAAATGGTAAAACTTCCATTTGATTAATATTTTATTTTTTTAATTTAAAAAACCAAGAGTAAAAGTAAAAAAAAAAAGGAGTGAGAACCGATCCTGGACTCCATATGATGAAACCCTCCTTCAAGCTAATCTTGAAAGATTCAAGTTCGAGATGAAGAAAAACCTGTGACTTGGTTATTTGAATTTTGCTCTTGACCAAAGGTGGAAGAAGAAAACTCGGTCTTGACTGAAACTAGAATAAGACTCAGATTTATCTTCAATGAAACCTCCAAATCCCGCTCTTGATCTTGACCGAAGATGGAAGAAGAAAAACCAGATTTGAAGAAATATTTAATCGCACAATTCAAAAGGTTTCACCATTAAGATTCTAGGAAGCAACTCACAAACGAGTGCTTTCATATAGATTTTTCGCCCTTCGCTGATGCTTGGAAAAGGGTTTTCTCGTTTGGAGTCCAGGGTTAGTTCCACTTCTTTTTGTTCACTTTAAATCTTTTTTTAAGTTTTAAAAAATAAAATATTAATTTAACAGAAGTTCATTTGTTATTGGAAGTGCACCCCCGCTCACATATTTCGAGTGTAGGAGATTCGGACTCGCAACCGGGATCTCCATTTGTTTTAGAGCTTTGGAATTTGAAAATGTTTAGGGTAGTCTCCGCACAAAATACAATGCATAATTTTTAATTTTTTATTATATAGTTAAATTGCAGATTAGTATTTTGTACTTTGAGACTATTCTTACTTTATTACCCGTTTTTCAAAATGTGCCATTAAGCAACTCTTTAAAACTATCAATTTCGTCCAAAATTGTTAATCAACCTTAGATGACATGTGAAATGATAAAAATACCTTATGAGTTTTGAATAGGCAATAGAATCATCATTTTGAAATGGTCAAAATAGCCATGTTTAAATCCCTTTTTTCACTATGATTGGGCACTATTATTCACTTTATGCCCTAACCTTTCTTTCTGTTGAAGAAGCTAATATGAAAAAACATTGTCACAGAGGACGATGTCGTTGTTGGGGAAGGGGGATTAGACTGTTGTCATTGTAATCCTTTTTTTTTTTAATTATTCAATTCATAACAAAGAGGGTTTTAGATTGTTGTTGTTGCCAAACTTGAATATGTTAGTGTAGTAGGAAGTTTGATGTATGCTATACTTTGTATTAGACTTGATATTGCATTTGCAGTAAGTAAACTTAGTTGATTTACATGTAATCCCGGTGTAGAGCATTAGAAGAAAATTGGGAGAGTTCTTGGGTATCTCAAAAGAACCTTGGAACTTGAATTGTTCTATTGTGATTAACAAGTTGTACTAGAAGGGTATATTGATGCAAGTTGGATTACTGGTAATGAAGATAACAACTCCACCTCTGGGTGGATTTTCGTCCTTGGTGGGGGTGTAATATCTTGGGCATCCAATAAACAAACTTGTATATTTCACTCGACCATGAAATCTGAATTCATAGCATTGGTGACTACTGGAAAAGATGTTGAATGTATTAGGAATTTATTATTGGATATAAAACTTTGGCTTAGTCCTATGCCTCCAATTTCTATTACTATGATAGTGAAACAGCTCTGTCAAGAGCCTATAGTGATATATACAATGATAAGTCCAGACATATAAGTCTAAGACATGAGTTTGTTAAGCAATTTATGTGAGCTCATCACTATAATTTATGTGAGGTCAAGTAAAAATATGGTTGATTCTCTAACCATTGGTTCTTCTAGAGAATTTGTAAGAATGACAACTAAAGAGATGGGATGATTAAAACCCTTTACTTAGTCACCTGTAATGACAACCCGACTTGAACTGGAAACATCAGTATTGGGTTTAATGGGTAACAACAAGTTACAACAATGTGGCTATTAGTAGCGACTTTGAGAAATTTCCCATCACAATATAAACAGTGTTGTTCGTTATGTTGAGAGGTTGACTTAAACTCTTAATGAAGTTTTGAAATGTGTCAAATAACAGAACACATAGTGGAGTTTTACTAACTTGAACRTAGAAGTTGTGTCACTTTTCATGAGAGCTTGTATTTGTTCTCAGGATTGTTCATGAAACTAGGAAAGAAGCACGAGGCTACAACAGTGCTTAGCAAAATTTGAAACTCATGTAGAGATTGAACATTTTTTTTTTCTGTATGGGTATCTCCGGTCTGTCTTGAGTGTAATTGGTTTAAGGTCTTGCCACTAATAACCTTGACAAGGCTCTAGGATATCTGTACTAATAAAATGTTTAAGTTATAAAACTTTTGTATGGATAACTATATTATAGTAGTTTGAATCAAGAAAGGCCTATGTAATTGATCAATCAAAGTGGGGGATTGTTAGATTTTAATCTCATTAAAGATTAAATCCTATAGGTTTTAGAGGAATGTCAAATGAAGATAAATCCTTAAAATAAGGAATGTCAAATGCCCCCTATGAACAACGAGTTTTTAACTGTATAAATCCTTAAAATGTCAAATGCAGCTTAAATCCTATAGGGGAAAAGGCAAGGTTGAGAAAATGGACAGTCCAAAACTGGGTTGTGATTCCTTGGGGTGGTTTAGAGGATTCCAGTTCAACTATTGCTTTTTTTTGGTTGTTTTTTGATTGGGTGTAGGGGATGAGGTTTTAGTTTATGTAAAAGTTGTAGAGCATGTAGTTCTGTGAGGGTTATTTAGCTTGTATTGTACTTCCTTGCTTTTTAGTTTTAATAATTTTTTATTTATCTTCAAATTAAGAAAAAAATACTTTGAAGAGACTTTCACCGGGTGAGAAGAAAAGTATGCATCTTATTTCTCAGATGTGATACATGTTGAGAAAAGTCCAGATAGCTCTCTCAAAGTATTGGGTGGATACTGAAACGGAATCTCCAAGACACACTCAATCCGGAAGGATCTTGGTGCTTATTTAACCTTGCCTTTATTATAAAAGACAAATTATTATACATCAGTTGGATTGAATGAAAAATCTGAAACTAATTTCCATTTCACCCTAAAATCACTTTTTCACAAAAATGTTGATTTAGTTAGTGACCCGCTTACTCAGACACTTGAACCATCGATTTAGATAACAGTTTTGGCTGTTTTTTATTTTGTTTCAAGTCAAAATGTATTATTCATTTGAATTGGACGATTGGATCATTTGATCTAGGAACTAATTCCTATAAGATTCTCTATCCGGTCTAATTTTAAAAACCTTGCACTAGATACATTGACTCGTGTCTCCCTCTCTCTCCTAAACACCATTCATTTTCTAGTAAAATGCAAATGTCGTGAGTTGAGAAGAATTTCTATCATAACCCCTTTTTTTATCATCCATGTACGTATTATAAAATCAAATGATACGAAGAAAATACTATAGAAAATTGTTTTCATATAATACTCCTGCTGCCAATCTTTTTGCTTTTGTTTACATTAATTGTTCATTTCTCGTCCATTCCAAACCTAGTTTCATGACACCATCATTTGTTATAGATTTCTGCAAAATCGATCGATCCACCACCTGGCTCTGTCTCTCCAGCATCACTCCCTCTAACTTCCTTCGACCTAATTTAGTTACCTATCCCACCTCAACAATTTCTCTACTGTTAGAATAAAAAAACAAAAAAGAAAAAAGAAAAACCAAATGGGTAGGATCTGGATTGTTGCCCATAATAGCAGACATGATCCATATGGGACAATCCTAATTTCAACCACCCTTAGAAAGAGCTCATATGGTAGGCGGTAAACATTAAAACTCCCCCCACTGTAATTTCCACGATTTTAGGGGATTTTAAATTGGAAATTTAAAATTTAAAAACATCTCCGTTCGGTTGAGATCATGGGAAAGGCTACAACTTGAGCCGAGTTAACTCAAACCCTACCCAAAAAGGTAGGGTTGGGTTGGAGTTTGGATTAGAGTTAGGGTTGAAAAATACGAACCTGACTTAACTTTGGGATGGTTTAAGGTTGAGGCCTTCACCAATCCAACCAAACTAGAACCCAACTTAATTTCATGTTTGCATTTATAGATATCATATAAATATGTATTTATGCATGTAAATACTCGTGCATTTGTGCAGTCATTGTTCATGCAAGTGTGCATATGTAACTATGCATCCATAAATTAATGTATATATATATAGTAAGACGGTCCATGTCACTTTGCTGCTCCTTATTCCATTACCCCAACCCTACAGTCTCCTTGACTCTCTCTCTTTTCCCCCTTTCCATCATTCCCAATTTGTCATCTCAGCATCCTCTCTCTTCATTCCCATTGGTTCTCTCTCTCCCCCCACAACTCATGTCTCTCACATTCTATAACAACCCAACTTCTTTCCTTAATTAACTCAATGTATGCTTAATCCTTTCATTTACTTTTATCTATAATTCCCCTCTATTCTCTCAATTCTCCCATAAAAATAGGGCCATAATTTATTAAGATTTGGTTTTCCAAATCAAACAATATTTATATCTATATATGTGATTTCAAGCAAAGAGAGGGGAATTAGGGGAATTCGGTGTTTCCTATATATTCATGGAATATTCCATTATTGTTAAATAATCTATTCTTAAATAATAATCTATTGTTAAATAATCCACTAGTTATGAAAATTATTGAAAATTTCTGGAAAACATTCTACCAAAAATTATGAAATAATTATTTCAGAAACAATCAATTATTTAACAAATATTGAATACTTTAATAATCTACCAAAAATTAATAAACAATCCATTATTTAATTAATTTTTRTTATTAATAAATGTTCAAAATTCAATGCTTAGCGTAATTTACATTAATCATTATAATTTAAAAATTTTTCATTAAATTTTTTTGATAATAATTTATTGATAAAAGATATTACTAATTAGCATAATTTACTAATTTCTATAAAATCAAGAGTTATAGTTAAAAATTATCAAATAATTTAGGGAAACTCATTAACTAATAACCCATAATTATTTTTAAATAAGTAATTAAAAATTAAAAAATTAATCTATGAAAAAAAATCTCCAAAACTATTTAAATAATAATCCATTATTAATATTCAACTAAATAATTATTAAAAAAATAGGATATTAATCTATTTAAAATTGCCCCAAATTGGGGATGGGGTTTGCATATAATTCCCTGAACATGATGGTAAAGTAATAAAATATCCATAGATTTAATATCGATTTTTAAAAGGGTTTCTAACAGATAAGGGCAACTTTTTGCCCTTAATATCAATAAAAAATAATATTTTTATATATTAATCAAAATAGGATAGTTTTTTTTAGAAAAATATCAAAAAAGGGCAGTGTGACACTGTTGCTTGTCTTCCTCCTCTTGTCTCTGTATTCATGCGAATGGATAGTAAGATTCCGATCAAGTAATAACTGGAAATGCTCTTCATGTCCTAGAAAGCAATCAGGTGGTGGGGCATCTCTGCCGTGACGTGGAGGAGTCGAACTCTTCGTCTACATAGAGCAAGACAATCAAGTGTCTTCCAGGTTTAGTATCGGAAGCAGTTTCAGAAAGATTGAGCCCTCCACTCGTGAGAACTTCGTGACGGAACACCGACGAGGCTTGGGCTGTGCACGTGACAAAAACCTGGTGAGGCTTGGGCGGAATGCCGTGACGGCATCGGGTGGGGATGAGTCCTCTGCTCGTGTCCCATTTTGCACACCGACATGGGCGAACAAGAGAAGAAAGAGGAATGATAGGACAATGGATTCATAAGGAATGACCAGAATCTTATGTCACAGAACCTCCGGAGGTTCTGTGAGTCCTTGGAGATGGACACTTGGACATGGCTGTTGGTTTAATTTCTGGGACATGAAGAGCATTTCTGGTTATTACTTGCTGAAATCTTATGATTCATTTGGATGAATACAGAGGCAGAGGAGGAAGACGAACACCACTGCCCTTTTTTGATATTTTTCCAAAAAAGATCTCATTTCAGTTAATATATAAAAATATTTAATAATATTAAAGGCAAAAAGTTGCCTTTATCTGCTATTCTCCTTTTTAAAAATATTTCTAAGTTTTCTTCATATTCTTATAATACTAGGGTCTCATAATTTCATTTATAAAATACCTCTAAATTCCTATAATCCTATTTGTAAAATATCCATAAATTAGATTTTTTTAGTTGATTACCTTAGGTGACGAAAATTTGGAGATTCCCCATTCCCAACAGGAAATAGGTAGTTCTCCCCGAACCCACCTTGCCATTAGGATCGGGGCGGGGATAGAGTAGAGTGCCTTGACTTAAGGGGCGAAGGACAAGAAAGGGTGCCCCATCCCGTACAAATGCACGGGTCCTGCTAGTATGATATAAAGAGAGAGAGAACCTATGTCTAACCCTTGAATATTACATATAAATACAATCACCCTTCCTCTCTTGATATTATGATAAACACCAAGCTCATCTTAATCAACTGACGTGAGATACATTCAAAACAGAGTAATTACTATATTCACCTAGGATTAATCTATCTATCAACTCCAGCAAATGCTAATTTGGGTGCTTTCGAACTCTTTGGGTTTCTGGAATAGAATATAACATATTCTTGGGAAAATCCTTTGGTAGGGACTACAAATGCGAACTGCAAAGCTTTAAAGCCTAGAGAGGTAGAAGGCATTATCTTCAGCGCCAAGACCATTAAAGAACATAAAAGCAAAGAGATCCATTTCGTGCTTCTTGAGTGTCAAACTGATCTCAGCCCCACCCCGATCGTTGGGATTCTCTGCAATAAAAATGGCTCCTAACCTGATCTCAGCAATCTCCCCCCACAGATTCTCTGCAATAAACTGATCTCAGCCCCTACTCCACCTTCTTACGTCTCCCCCACCCAAAATCTGCCTCATAAAAACCCAGATGGTTTGACCCAGCAACTCCAAAGTTGGGGTGAGTTCCTACAAATAACAAATCTGAAAGCCAGAACTCTGCACCATCGAAAACTCCATTCTCCAACTGCTTAGTTTTCTCATCAATCAACTTTGCAGCCTTAGCAAATCATGTTCAAGTAGATCAGTTCTCTCTGCTTTCACTACCCGATTTCCGATGCAGTTGCCGAAGTACGTTCACGGAACTAGGGGTTCGTATCTGCCCCCCACAGATTTACCCCCCAAATACATCCCACACAATTGAAACTCAACGCGTGTCATGAAACACGCGCACTAGGAGAGACATGTGCAAGGGGGGGTTGACGCTGTTTTCAGCATCTCCGAACATGCGCGCCTAAAGGGGGTTTCTTCTCCATTCACTTCGAACCCTAACCCTCAAACCTTTGGCGCCCTCATTCTTCTCCATCCACCAATCGGTCAAATTCCGCCGGCCGACGACCATACCGGCAAGAGGAAGTAGTCTGTAATGTAGGTTTTTATCATTTATTTTTTTGTTTTTTCTCATTCGTTTTATAATATTCACAGATCTGAACATCTCTAGTGAATCTCATATGAGCCAGTGAAATTTTAATTGTTTATTTCTGAAAACGTATTTTTTTGCATAATTAAAAAATAATAACTATCATGTGTAAATGTAGGAATCATCATGGATCGGACCATGTCAAGACCAACAACCGGAAAAGTGGAGTTATCAGGGACGAAAGATGTTTTTTTTCTGTTTTGATGTTCTATCAACCGGAAAAGTGGAGTTATCATCTGCTGGGTTATTTTTTTTCACATAGTACATTTTTTCTGTTTTGACGTTCTATCAACTGGAAAAGTGGAGTTATCATTTGCTGGGTTATTTTTTCGGACAAGTATGGATATACACGATGCAGAATTCTGAATTCCAGCCCCCCTACTACCCTATTACTGGGCCTCTCCCCCCTACTACCAAAAACCCAAGTGAAGTTGGTATCTTTTTTCACATTCAGATTACTTTTCATATTCAGATTAATCTTCCGGTTCAATAGGCTTTCAATCGATTAATGTATTATCAATTTTTTATTATTGTTTTAGTAGTTATTTAATGTTCAATCGTTTATCTCTATTTGTTTATTTCAATCTCTGTTTCTCTATTTGTTAAGTAGTTATTTCAAGTTCAATAGTTATTTCAATATCTGTTTGTTCAATCGTTTATAGTAGGTATATGCTATTTCAATCTTTGTTTTAATGATTGCCCACCACCGGCGATTATTTATGGCCAGCCGCAATGGCGTGGCGTTAATAGGATAGAGTCATTTATGCTTGGCCGGATGAAACTAGAATTTCAAAAGGTGCTGAAAACGGGTGTGATGAATCAATTTTTTGTGAAGTATTAATTTTTTGTATTAAATACTTCGTTATTTGGTCTGCTTTCAAGTGGCCAATGATTCAAAGGTCGAAGTGGAGAACTTTTACTGAATGAGGACCTGGATGCTGAACTGACCAAGTTGAGCTGGGTGCAGATTGGGTACCGAGCTGACTGAGCCGAGCTGGGCAGGTTAGGTGCTGAATTGACTGGGCCGAGTTGGGCAGATTAGGTGCCGAACTGACTGGGTCGAGCCGGGCAGGTTAGACGCCGAACTGACTGGGCCGAGCTGCATATTAGGTGACGAGCTAACCAGAGTGCAGAGCTACCTATTAGGTGCCGAGCTGACYAGAGTGCAGAGCTACCTATTAGGTGACGAACTGACTAGAGGGCCGAACTGCCTGGTGGCGAGCTTGATTGATTGTTGAGCTTCGTAGTTCTTTAGAGACCTACAAGGAACCAATGTCAGAGGACCCGGGGTGGCTAACCCGGCGAGGTCGCTCCGATGCTTAAGTTAGTACTCTCATAGTAGACTACGAGTTGAAAACCACAAAGTATGAAAGCTAGAATATGCTTATTTGCCCCCCCTATGCCATTGGGGTTGGTGCCTTTATATAGGTATTGTTTGGCGTGGGTTTCACGCATCGCATCCGAGATTTTCAAGAGGTCACCTAAGTAGTCCGAGATTCCCTGAGGCAACCAAGATGCACGTTGACCACCCTCCAGATCGTTTGGCACGTAGGCCAACTTCCAAGAATCGTGCCAGATCGCCAATTTGCGCCTGGGTCAGGCCGCCAGATCGCGCCTGGCCAATCGATGGCGTTTATTTTGTTCTTCATTTTTTTTTACCTTTTCTTGGCAAAGTGTTTGGAGATTAAAGGGATTCCCCACTAACTGCCTATCACACACACGGTCAATATTGATCGAACCTCTACTGAGTACGTCTACCTTAAATTCATGGCACCTGTACACAACTTTTTTCCCTTCTCTATTTGAATGCAAATCTTGGCTTTTTTTTTTTTTTCAAATGGGTGATAAACCACCCATCTGTGGCCAGTCGACGGCTAGGCAATTAAGTTTTTAATTCATCGCTCAATCGAGCGACAAACCTACTATGGTCGGGTTAAGAAGGTGACTCCATTGGTGAAGTGGTTCGGGTCGGGTTGACCCGGGGTATAGTGTTTCACTTTACAGAAGTATTCCGATCCGGTTTGTTTCAACCCGGGTTTATTTCATTTAAACCCATATCAGATAATTTTAGTTTATGATAATTAATTATTCAAATTTAATATGAAAAATTAATAATAAATATTTAATATTCTTATTAATTAAGATTATTAATTGATAATTAACTATTACCACTAATGTTAAACAATAAGTCGGTTTACATTCCTAAGAGACCCAAAATTTAACTTTTAATTGATAATTAACTTTTAATATCAATTTACATTCCCAAGTGACCCAAAATTTAATGTTTTGCTGACATTAATTACTGCTAATTAATAACTTATACTTAACAACAACAATTAATTACTGAAAATATTTAATTACTGATAATATTGATACTTATTAATTCTGACTGATAATTAATAACGATTTTAATAATGACAATTGTTATTTCGGATATATTCATTTAATTTTTATATTAATTCATAATAAATATTACATAATTATATAAGTAACGTTAATTATTAGTACTATAATTACCAGTAATTATAACTAATAATATTATTATTTTCCATTAATTATTTGATGTAGTGAAAATTATTCAACTTTCAATTATTCAACATTGTTAACTTAATTAAAAATAAAAGAAATTTTTATTTCATTATTTAACAAAAAATAATATAATAAATTTATTACTTAATAATTATTACTTCATTAATTAAATAAGATATTTAATTACAACAAATTAATTACATAATAATAATAACATAATTATTATTACTATTACTATTACTATTACTATTACAATTATGAATTTAATCTTATAATTATTTATGATTTTATAATTAGTATAATATTAATAATATTTTTATAATACTGATTATTATTAAAAAATCGTAAGAAAAAAATTTAGTTAATTAAAAATAATTGCCGAAAATACTGATATCAGCAATTAAAATATTATAAATAATTTACCTATTGTAATTGACAATATTATGATTAAAATAGTATAAAAATAGTATAATTACAATATTTAATTATTATCATATCAATATTATTTCATTGTAATTAATATAAGTAACTATGGCTAGCAAATGTGAATTCATTGAATGAATATTACTATAATTACTATAATTAATTAATATTTATTTTTGTTAATAAATGCTGTTAAATGTAATTTATTACACTTTATAATTAATTGCTGTTAATTATATTACTATGAATTAATAAATACTTTATCTTTAATGTATTTACATTAATTTATTTAAATACTGTAATTATCATAAATATTAGATGTATTTTTCATTATACAGTTAATTACGTTTTGCTTAAATACTATATTTATAATTACTGCTAATTTCAATTTAAAAATAATTTCTTTACAATTGAATTACTGTTAATTGTTGTTAATTAATACTATCTTTATATTTTATTACTGTTAAATTTAAGACCAATTTAAATATAATTACTGTTAATGCTTTTAATTACTGATAACGGGTTTTCGGTTTGATCTCCTAATTAAACTGATTTCGTTTTTTACTGTTAAATACAGTAGTTATTTATTATTAATTACTGTTAAATAATTCTGGTTTTTAATCAATAATGTTAATTATTTAAAAATACTGTAATTATTAAATTTAATGTTAATTACTGTTAATTATTAAATATAAGGTTATTTATTTAAAAATAATTACTGTAATTATTAAATACATTAATTTAACTCATATTAATTATTTTGAAAATAAACATTTAATGTTAATTATTTATATTATAATTATTATCCGAAATTATAATTCATATTTATATGAAATAAATGTTTTTAATAATATTATATTAATTAATATAATTATATTATTATAAATAATTATTACTAATGCTAATGATGATAATTATTACTTTGGAATGTTAATTAATAAGAATTTTAATAATGTTAATTATTAATTGGGATATAATCATTTTATATTAATATTAATTCATATTAAATATGTTATAAATATATAATTAGTTTTACTTGTTTACATTATTATTATTACAAGTAATTATAATTAAGTTAAATTATAAACTTTCAATTATTCATTATTGTTAAACTTAAATAATTATAAAAGCAATTACTATTTCAGGAATTAACTAAAATTCATAATTATAAAAAATTAATTACTTCATAATAAAAATAAAAATAAAAATAAATAATAATAATAATAATAATAATAATTTAATATTACTTATTTCAAAACAGCACATACATAATAAGAATATAATATTAGTAAATAATAGCTTACTGATTTCATAATTATTAATATATTATTAATCTATATTACTCAATAAAGACGTGGAATAAAAAAAATATTCAAATTACCACTAAATGAATGAACTAAAAATCTATGAATACTCTAATTGACTTGAATTTGACACATCAACAAGCACAAAATTATAATTTCAACCTACATTTCCTATTTCTATCTCGTAATTCCCATAATTCAAACATACCATTAGGTTATGTACAAGTTTCCCTACCTTTTTCCTTAAGATTAATTCTAGCAATGCTACGTGCACCGTGGGGAGCTTAGACTTAAAATCCATAACCATGATTGACCAAAAGAAGTGTTGCCACCTAACTCGGAGGTGACTTCCATACTCAGGATGGTACCATTATTCTCCTTTCTTTCGTGTTTCTTTTGTTGGGTGGGCTTTGTAGTCCTGATTATATTATCAGTTGATTGTAGCCATACATGATGATGATTTGGTTGTAGTAATATATTTTTCATCTCTAACTTAAGAGGATGGATGCATYTGCAAATGTTGCTTAGCATGGATTGTTTTTCTTAACAGCTCTTTGAGTGATTTTCTTCATTCTTTGCCTCTTTAAATGGATGTCATTTAAATGCTTTTTATCCATTCATATATCCCTAAATATTAAGCAATGTTGGTGATATTGTTGTGAACATCCATCTAATGTTACTATTTTATAAATAGATTAATGATTTCAAAGTTATTGATACTTTTTTTGGGGCGAGTTACTCAACAGGACATCAATTTTTTGCTGTTAAATAGTAAATTTCAAATTAAATGATACCATAGTTGCCCCTTATTTAGTATGGGGTCATTGTCTAGATAAAGCATGGTAAGTCTCTTAAATCAAATAAAGAGCCTACCCTAAATGTCTATTATAAATAATTTAAAAAAATGAAATAATTCAAATTAAATCAAATAATTACTTGTTGAAAATTACTAGATTAAGTAAATATTAATAACAATCAATTATTTACAGAAATAGTTAATAATAATAACAATCATCAAGTACTTAATTAAGTAAATAATAAAAAATGAAATAACAATCATCAATTATCATTAATGTTTATTCAAAGCATGCCTCATAATAATTATCAAATATAGTAATTAAACCTTAAATAAGAAACATTTTTTATTAACAGTCATTAAAATTTTTAAGCCAAATCATTAATGTTTATTCTTAAATGCAAAATATGAACTAACAAATCTATTATATAATAATTATACTCGGTTGGAAAAAATTATTATAAGTAAATATTTAAATAATTATAAATTTAGTTTTTGTTATTACTATATAACAAAAATTTTAAATTAAATACTAAAATAAAATAATAATAATAATAATAATAATAATAATAATAATAATAATAATAATAATAATAAGAATGGTTAAATTAAAGTAATAAACGGTTCAAGTTGAATTTAATGACCCGTATAATTTTATGGGTTTGACATATAAGGGTCAATTTATGTGGACCCGTAGACTATATGAATGTCTTAAAAAATGACAGCTTATAAATAGTAATAAAAAATAGTGATAAAAATCATTAATGTTTATATATATATATAACTTTCCGGTACTTAGTACGGGGTCATTCACTAGTTGAAAGTAAAAGCAGAGATAAAGAGAAACAAGCACAAAGAACACACACGGATTTACGTAGTTCAGCTTATAGCCTATGTCCACGGGCAAAGGAGGAACAAAAATCCACTATGAAGTTTGCAATGGAGAAGAAATACGGAGTTATGCCTTCACAAAAAAAAAAAAAACTAAGCCCCAAATAAACCCAATGTCTCACTTGTCTCACATAAGTAGAGGTGCTCACGGTTCAGTTAACTGAACTATGGGATATTTTTTAGAACCAAACTGGTACTATCGATTATTAGAAATCTAGTAACCGGAACCAAACCGAAGCCAGTCGGTTAACCAATTGATCARTTTGGTTAACCATCGTTTGGTTCATCGTTTTTCGCTTTTTTAGTTTTTACAATATATATTATAAAAAATATATAAATATATAATAAAAAATTATAAATRTATAAAAAATATTATTTTAAATAATAAATAATGTATAATATGTTATAAATATATATTTATATATAATGCATATTTATTAATTTATAATATATAAAAAATATAAACTATATATACAAAATATATGTATACCGGTTGATTTGGTTAACCGCCGGTTTTCTATATTAGTTAACCGAAACCAAACCGACTTGTTTGGCTAATTGATTTTTTTGATTTTTTTGCTCACTCCATGTAAAAGAGAAAAAACCCCTGAAATACATAACTCTTTGTATTTGATTCGGACCTATAAGATGAATATAGATCAGGTCCATAGTGCCATGATACACTTTCACAACAAACCACTATAAAATTGGGAGAATGACCAATCAGCCCATACCAGAATTTTATAGCTCCAAAGTACAAGGGAAATGCATCCTGACCGTGAATTGATGCCAAATTCATAAGCAGGATGTGGTTTATAGGGGGGAGAGGACTAGTAGTAGGGGGGCTGGAATTCAGAATTCTGTATCGTGTGTATCCGTACTTGTCCCCTATAAAATTTTGTCTTTTGGATTTGTCTTAAATTAATTCGAAGCGTATTCATAAAACGGGTCACCACAAAAAATTGAAGTTACAATCATAATAGATGTTGACTCGACCTTCTTAGGTCTCCCCATCCAAAATCAGCGTCGTAAAAGCCCAACCGGTTTGACCCAGCAACTACAATCTTGAGGTTGCTGCTCCCTGCAGATAACAAACGTGAAATCCAGATCTCTGCATCATCCAAAACTCCACTCTCCAGCGGTCTAGTAGCCTCATCAATCAGCGTCGCAGCTATAGCAAGCGCATCGTGTCTTAGTAGATCTGCCCTCTCTGCATTCACCATCCTGTTTCCAATGCAGTTACCGAAGTAGGTTGCAAGAAGTGGAGGATCGAGACGAGATCTACAGCCCACGTTAATCAAGAAACGAAATCTTTCATTCCCCGCCTGAACCACGCAAACCCAGGTTGCTCCTTCCAGCGCATTGACTAGATCCTTTCCCTAAGGTGGTGTTTGGGATTCATACCATTTTTTGAGACCTATTTTCTCAGAAAATGGTATTGTATAAGCATGTTATTTTTTTAGTTTTTTAGCTTTTTTTGTTTGGTATTATTGTTGTTGCTGCCATGTAAGCTTTTTTTAATGCCACATCAGCACACCTTACTCAACAGTAAAAAATTAGGATTGGCATTTTCTCGTGCCGCACCTTTCCCCACTTAGTATGTGTTTGGTTCCATTTACGTTTTTTCATTTAACGTTTGTACTTTATTTACTTGCAAAACTGATAAAGGTACGTAATAATTACAACCGTTTATGATAACTAGGTGCCATTAAGCTTTAAAAAGCAACTTCCCCAAGGGCAAACGTATAGAGAAACCGAAGTCACATTTTACTATTCTCGATGTGTACGAAAGAGCATGAGAGAGGAACTATTGAAGTGGTGCCTATATGATAATGTTTATTGAATAAATGCCCACAGTACCAAACATCCTCTTAACCTTGCAATATTAACTCCATTTAACTGTAACATGGCTCGGACTACGTTCATAAATCAGTATTTTGTAACTCTTCTTTCTCCTGACTGAGAATCGGTCTCAGAATGGAGGAATTTTACTAGAAGGCTCAAGAATATCATCTCAACGCCTTTTGGGTCCTTGATCAGTGTCCTATCATAGATTGGGAGAGATTTAGATGGCAAAGATGCCTCTCTTAGCTTGCAAATTGAAGCCCATGACTATAAAATGAATCCCGATTCAGTGAACCCTTACGTTCACGGGGTGCGTGAACCCTCCAGTAGGAGGTGTGCTTCTTCTACTCTCTGCCTCTCTATTCCGTTACTCTAAGTAATGTTAAATAATCCGTTTAATTTGTCAACTAGTTCAACCGTCACCCGAGCCCTAGCTCAAGCACACAAGACCATCAGAGGTGTTCTCATTGTTTCACCAAGCTCCGACGGCTTGCATTCAACTAGAAACAAGATTCAACCTCCAGTAAGCATCCCTTCTTCTCCTTTTCCTCGAAACCTTGTTATTCATCTCAAATCTTATTATCTTCCTTTCTATAGACCACCAGTGGCATTCTTCACTGTTTCACCAAGCTTTGTCAGCGTGCAATCAACCGGCAACAAGACTCAACCGCCGGTAAGCACTCAACTCTGCCTTTCTCTTCTTCTAGCAACAGGCAGACCATCGGCTAGATAAATCCATCCTTTTGTGTACTGTATTTGTTTCTAAAAAGAAAAATATAATCGATACATTTCAAACTTAACAGTTCTTATGTCTGCATTGTTTTTAATTTTTTTTTTATCAATAACAGTTAAGATTCTACAAATGAAAGGGTGAAATCTCACTTCCCACGTTTTGTCTATGTTTTGTCTACTGCATTCTTTCCTTACTTCAATATCTGCATCAAAAATTTGTTCTTAGTAAGTGAAATCTTATCATTTTCAATTATCCAAAACGAGGAAGGTTGAAGGGAAATTGGGTGGAGGATATAGAACTATCTATGGAAAAGGAACAAAAGGGAGATATTTACCTAAAAATAAAAAGCGGTGGATGTAGACTACAGACCCTCATCTAATTGAGAATGATGAGACTAAGAATTTTATTTTTTATTTTTTATATATATAAAACTATAAACCAAATAATTATACTTCACCCCAAGCAAGAAACACCAATTTGATATTTCTGGCTACCAACAACCTCTCAAGACATGCATTTTTAAGGAATGCCTATTTCAACTACAAACAGCCTCAAATAACAGATGTATGCCAATTTATATTGATCAACCCAAAATGTTTTGTGTAGAAAAAATAATGATACAAAACACAGCCTAAATCGTATAATGAATGCATTTGTGAATTGTGAGACACGGTTCTTGTTTTTCTTCATTGAATTTTGGCTTAGTTTCAAAATGTTCACTCCTTTATTTTCTGTGATAAGGTTACATTAATATATTATTCAGATTAGTTTTCATCTCGTTCTTGTTTGATCATCTCAAAGTAACTAGGGATGGCAATTTCCCTATCCCCATTAGGTACCTAGATTAATTCCCCAACCCAATGGGGTCAGGGATGGAGATTGTCTTGGTGGGGATGGCGATTGATAGTGATATCCAATCAAGGATGGGGAATTCCCCACCTTGCCCCTCCTTGACCCCGATTATATATATTAAATATATATATTATTATTTATATTATTTATGATATTATTTATATCAAAATATATTTAAAAATATCCTATATTTTAAGTAAATCCATTTTTAAAAATAATTTTAGTTTAAAATTTATGGATACTGTATCTAGCGGGAATCAGTGATAGAGGGTCATTTGTATCCCCGTCTAGGATCAGGGTCAAGAACAAGGATTTGTTTCAAAGTGAGGATTGAGGATCGGGAATATGGTCCCTGCCCCGAACATGCCCCAAACCTACCTCATTGCCATTCCTAATATTAACTATTAAGGCTAAGTTTGGAAATAATACAAATGCAAATACATACAATACAAATACAAACAAAATAATACAAAATATAGGGATTTGCACTCTATATATTTGTATTTGTACTCCTTCCACACTGAGCCTAAAACAAAAATTAGTAGAGAAAAACTTTTAATTCAATCAATATCATGTCGCCATTGAGAGAATTCAAAGAAATGTGAAAGACTTTTTTCAAAGGAAAGTGATTTTGGGTGCAAGAAAGAAATTAGTACTAAAACAAAAATTAGTAGAGAAAAACTTTTAATTCAATCAATATCATGTCGCCATTGAGAGAATTCAAAGAAATGTGAAAGACTWTTTTCARAGGAAAGTGATTTTGGGTGCAAGAAAGAAATTAGTAGAGATTTGAAGCAAGTTAAGATATGGTGGAATTTAATTAGACCCAACCAAGCGAGCAGAGAGAGAGAGAGAGATCCCAAGTCTTCAATCCAAAATGCAAATTTGATTCAGTATTGGCCTATACTGGTACGGGATATGCTTCCCGTGAGTCGTATGTATCATAGTGATTCAGATCYGTATCGGTCTGTATCACATTGTATTGGCCGATACGCATCGATAAACAGTGTTTCTTTACAAAAAATTGCAGCCCCAATGATTCAAACTCAGGTCACTAGAGCGCACCCAAAGCTTGCACCTTAAATGCACTTCCAAGCCACTAATCCATGTTTATCCTTGTGACAAAAAGTAAAAGAAAATATACTTCATTAACTTCTCTCTGAATGCGATTTTGTCAATCTCTATTACCAAAAAAAAGTCTAACTAAAATTTCAAAAGAATAATATTCAAAAAAAGTATTTTATAAACTAATACAATAAATAATCTATCAAATCCATGCTTATTTAAAAAGATGATTTTTAATATCAAGAAAATTATACAAATAAAATATTAAGATTAGAATAACTATTTTAATACTTAAAATTTATAAACTTGCAAATGATATGCATATTAAAATTACTATAAATTTTTACCAATTATAATTAATATTTCAATTTATATTAATAAGTAATAACAACATATTTATTACTTATACAAAAGAAATTTATTGTTTATAAAATATTTAAGAGTATAACATTAAATTGAATTTATCAAATCCATTAATCTACATTTATCTCAAAAAATTATTTTTCATATTAGAAAAATTATATAAATAAAATATTAATAAAGGAATGATTGTTTTAGTAATTAAAAATTATGAATTTTTATATGATATGTATATTATAAATTTTAACAATTTTGATATACCTTAAAAGTTGAGGTTAGATTTTTATAAATTATTAATTAATATTTTAATTTGTATTTAAGAATTTAATATTAGTTGACTTTTTTAATGTTAAAAATTTTAAAAAATAAAAATAAAATAATTTATATAATAATTAAAATATAATAAGTCCATATGTTTAGTGCCTTGGACTCTTGATTGATGCATTATAAATAAAATTATATGATATATGTGCATCCTGATATATTAATTATAATATATTTCTTCATATATATATCACTAAAATATACATTTCCTATGTATTTATATACTATTTGTGATTATTTTGATCTTAAATTTAATGATATTATTGTGTTTATGGAATTTATATGTATTTTCCTAGCGTATCCACGCATTTTCATATTTTCGTTCGTATCCATGTGTTTTCAAAACGTATCTGTATCCGTATCCGTATCCAAATTGTCTGATACAATATCCGATACTGATACTTTAATCATTGATTTGGAGTTTGGACTCATTGGGCCCAACTTGAGTTGCACCCCAAGTTTAATATGCTAATTATTTTGAACCATTAAATTCGGACCGGTCCAACCCAATTCATTATACTGGACTAGTACAATCTATTTTAATTGGATTGTATTCAGATTGGGTCATATATATCCTACCAGAAAGAGCTACCATACAGCCATTCCTGAGCGTAGAAGGCTCCTCTATCACTTTGGTTCAATTAAAGTCTCTCATACATATCTTAACCTTGTCCAATTCAAACACCCCATATCTTAGCCACACAATCTTTTCTCTTTACAATGTTTCCCTATGGCTAAACAAACATGTCATAACCTAGCTAGCTATTACTAAAATATATATTAAGGTAAATTGTTGAAAACTCCCTTAAAGTTTTTAGTTGCTGAAACTTTTTTGAAGTTGGTGATTGTAATTACCTTGTCTAGACTTTCTAACATGGTTTCAAGTAGACCCTCTTTGTTAGAATTCTCTAAAAAGATGCATGAAAATCTCCAAAATATCTATGCAATTACTTTTGATGAAAATATTTATTTCCCAAATTTTCTTTTCAAATTGATAGCCCAAACCATTCCAATCTCTTTTCAAAAATTGATTTATTTTTCAAACTTGTCATTCATATCAACCATTCAAAGGTAAAGCTAGTACATTTTAACTGAAAAAAGGGGTTTTAACTGTTCAATCCACCCCTAGGGTGGAGCTAAGATTTCTAGGGGTGGACTGAATTCTGACCATGAATTGATGCCAAATCCATGGGTAGGATGTATAAGGGGGGGGTGGCTACTAATAGACTGGGAGGTGGCTGTAATTTCAGATTTCTGAGGGGATGTACAGCCTACTTATCCCAAAAAAACTGTAACTTTAAATTTTTTTTTTTGTTATTAATAAAGAAACCAGTCTCAATAATACTCATAAACCAGTCTCATATATATTAATTTTTATGATTTTTTTTTATGACAAGGAGTGATGTTACTATACAGCCGGAGCTAGTGGCGGTTTCACCACGGTTTAGAGCTATAGTCACTTGATATGTTGGCTGAATTATAGTCAGGAAATGAGATTTTAACTTGGGAATCACTAACTAGGGTCAATTCTCATGCTAACTGGTTAGGGTCATAAAATTTTGGTCTGGAAATGAGATTCTAAGTACGCCAAACACAATGACAATAAGACCTAATTTATCTTAGGCTCGAAATTCATTCTAGAATTTATTCTTAAAAGTTAAAAAATTTTAGCTCCAAAAAGAATTAATTTTTGGGTCAGAGCTCAGTCACATGTCTATTAAAGGGAGTCCACTTGTTAAGATATTAGGTAGTAACTTTGAATAAAGGGATAAGATTTGAAGGTGGTTAGTTCGAAGTTTAGTATTTAATTTCATGTACTTCGAGGGAGACGAGAGACCTCCAATAAAATACCAAAGGTAAAATTCTTTAATTCATATACTCAAAACAATACTTACATATAGACTCCGATTAACTCTCAAATCTCATATTACCATGACTCCCTGAACTAACCAACTCCACTACAAATAAGGCATTAAACACTAAACTCAGCCATGTACTAACACAAGTACTATAGATGTGTTTCACATACAATTATAAAAAATCATTTGTCCTATTTAGGGGTGCAAGTCAGGTTGGCCGAGTTAACAGTTTACACTGTTTCGGGCTTGGGTTTTGAGTTGKGCCTATTGTAATTTTGACAAAATTTTAATTCTAAACCGGAAAAGTTGTACCCTTAGTCCTACTTTTATTCATCCGATTTTACTTACCCACTAACCACCTCTAAATCTTATCCCATCATTCAAAGGTACTATCTAATATCTTGACATGTGGACTCTTTTTAATAGACACTAGAGAATGACCCCGTACTAAGTACGGGGTAACTAAATGTGTTTATAATTTAGGTTGAAGTTTACTATTTAGTATTTATCAAAAATWAAATTAAAGAAAAATTAATATGGGTCTTGCATCTTTGTAATTGACAATCTATTTTGGCCTATTTTATTTGAAATCCACTATTAATTTATATTTTTTTAAATTGATTTAAGACATTAAATGAGATCTTATTGGTAAACAATAACCCACTTTATTTGGTATTTACTATTTATCTAATAAATCTATTTTGAGTTATTTATTATGTTAAATTAGGTTGCTTCCTAAAAGTTAAATCAAGCTTGTGACTAATAAAGTATTTTCTTTTTGGAAAAAAATCATTTAAAAACAAAATGGGTTTATGGTAATCTTTTAATGGGTCCTACCTATTAGATTATGAATAAACATGTGTTAAGCTAATAAATAAATGTCTATTGAGAATGTATAGGAGTGAAATTATTCACGTTTTAAATCCTATTTGTTGAATTAATAGGATGCCACGTGTCTGAATGGTAGTAGTGGGTTGTGAGATTTAGCAGTAATTTCTTAGAAAGTGACACGTGCCTAACTTTTCAAAAAAAATGAGAGGCCACATGTTTGAATGGTGGGGGTTGTAACCTGGTAGTGGACTATGGATTTTAACAGGAATTTCTCACAAATTGTCACATGTCTAGATTTCAAGAAAATAAAAAGAGTTCAAATCTCCTACCAACGTCTACCCACACAACATCGTAGCCACACATGGAGAATATCATATCCTCCTACATAGTATTATAAGGGGGAGATGTTCCCAATTCACGGGGGTAGTATATATTATGAGTAGACGTGGGCAAAGTTCTCGTGCACAGGAGATCCGAAGTCATATAAAAAGTCCACCTGTCTGAATAGTGCTAGTGGGTTGTAGATTTTAACAATTTCTCAGAAAAAACCATGTGTCTAGATTTCTATAAAAATGAAAATGCCACATGTCAGAATGGTGAGGGTTGTAGCCTTAACACCTTACTTTAATACATATTAGATTAGATTAGATGTGACTAGACCTGTTCATGGGCCGGGCCGGGCTTTCACTTGTCACTAATAAAAATATACTAGGCCCAAGCCCAAGCCCGGCCCGACCAACGGGCCTATAACTTGGGCCTGAGCCTGGCCCTGATAAAAAGCCCAAAGCCCGAAGCCCGGCCTAATTGAAAAAAAAAAACAAAATTTCCTATTCAAATTAGAATTAAAAATTCAGATAGTATTTTTTTTCTATTTAAATGAACAATGGGCTTAAAAGATGGTATTTTTTCCCTTTCTTTTATATTTTAAAACACAATTTTACATTATTAAATCAAAAAATTTATTCAAATGGACATAATCACATAACTCATTTTAAGTTTAATATTAGGTCAGGCCGGGCCGGGCTATTTTGGCAAAGCCCGAGCCTGGCTCGAATTTTATGCAGGCCGGGCTTTTTGGCCTGAGGTTAAACCTGCGGGACAAAAAGCCTGTTCAAGCCTATCCGGGAGCCGGGCGCCGGGTCGGCCCGTCAGGCCACCCGGCCCATGAACAGATCTAGATGTGACAAACTCATTCAAACAATGATTTATTAGAGCTCAGTTTTAACCAAACATGGCCTTCTTTTCTCTGTCAAAAAAAACAATAAGAAAAAAAACTAAAAACAAAAACCATGTGCGGCCGGCTGTCGCTTAACGAAACCAATGCAGCTTCGCCGAACTTGAGTTAACATATCAAACACTTGGTAATTTGGGATGCTTAGGAAGGGTCTATTTAGTGGACAGAGATTCGATTTATTTAAATTGGAAAATAGTATATAATATATATATATATATCATGAGAAAGTAACACATAAATCCATGTCATCGCACAGAAAACCAACTCATTTGCAAGCTTCAAAGTCTAGAGGGGTTAAATTCAGTACCCGTAGCCCTAAGACCATTAACGAAAACAGAAGCAAAGGCATCCATTTCCCCCTTTTTGAGCGTCAAACTGATCTCTGCCCCACCATCTCCATTGGGATTCTCTGTGATAAAAATGGCTCCTGTTCTGTCATTGGATGTCAACTCCACCTTCTTAGGTCTCCCCCATCCGAAATCTGCATCGTAAAAGCCCAACCGGTTTGACCCAGCAACTGCAATCTTGGGGGCGCTGCTCCCTGCAGATAACAATCGTGAAAGCCAGAGCTCTGCATCATCCAAAACTCCATTCTCCAGCCGTTTAGTAGTCTCATCAATCAGAGTTGCAGCTATAGCAAGCGCATCGTGTCTTAGTAGATCAGCCCTCTCTGCATTCACTATCCTGGTTCCTATACAGTTACCGAAGTAGGTTGCAGGAAGTGGAGGATCGAGACGAGATCTACAGTCCACGTTAATCAAAAAACGAAACCTTTCATTCCCCGCCTGAACCAAGCAAACCCAAGTATAAGCGCAGACCACCGTGAAGGTCGACAGTCGAGGTTGTGGTAGTTGCTCCTGCTTCTTGCGCATTGCCCAGATCCTTCCCCTTAGCCTTGCAACATTGTCTCCATTCAGCTGGAACGTGGCTCGGACTACCTTGGGTGGGCTCATAAAATCCACCACTTTTAGTCTTCTTTCTCCTGACTCATGAGAATCGGTCTCAGAGTGGAAGAATTTTACTAGCTGGCTCAAGAATATCTTCTCGATGCCTTTTGGGTCCTTGATCAGTGTCCTGTCATAGATCGGGAGAGATTCAGTTGGCAAAGATGCCTCTCCTAGCTTACAGATTGAAGCCCACGACTTCATAAAATGGATAGTTGTTTTAGCGTCAACAACTGAATGGTGCAAAGCGATTCCAAAGCATATACCGGAATTTGGGAAAACGGTGGCTTGCAATGCCAGCAGCGGGACGACTGATCCAGTTACTGACAACTGAGGGACAAGAGGATGTGATTCATTTGCATCTCTCACCTGGTTGCCGGAGAGACGGTGGAAGTCGTCGTCGGACTCGGCGATAGTTAACGAGACTGCGTTGCCTTCCACATAGTGGAGCATGGGCTTGGGAGAACCCAGCGGCCATGACAGGCTTCCGGCTAATGGGTAGAAGTGCCGGAGGGTGAGGGAGAGCGAGTGTTTGATGCGGGGAAGGAGAGCATATGTGAATTGAGTGAGTGGATGGGGGAAATCGTAGAAGTAGAGGAGTTGGGGAGGTGGCAACGGTAAAAAGAATAGATCAAAGAAGGTGGGAGGGAGGGATGCCGGAGCGACTGAACCAGGTGGTGGAGCGACTTTGCACAACTCCATCACCTTCACTTGCTTGGATGGCGCCATGGGAATGGGAGTGAAGGTAATGAATGAACTCCGGCAACTGGGGTATGATCAGATCAATGGTTTTCAATTTTAGTGGGTTATAGATTTAAGGTTATGGAGAGTTGAGCGGCTGTCTTGCTGTCACTGTCTGTATTATTGGGGTGCCAGTTTGGAGTTTGGAATTTATGCCAATTTACTGAATAACGGGTGGATTTTTGTCATTTTTAATATTTATAGTTCTGCTGTGGAAATCAGAAATCTACATTCAGTCTTAGCCTGTTTAACCTGTTCAACCTCTTCAACCTTTGCCACTTGTCCCTATCCATCTATCAATACATTTAACTTGACCAATTGACATAAGAGAAGAATTTATTTTTATTTATTTTACTTTTTTATTTTTTTTCCAATTTCTATTCCTCGTGCCTCCAAAACCAATTAGTTGTTTTCAAATAATAAAACAATAAAACAATAGTTGACATAGTAGCCCTAAATCCATAGCTTCCATACTAAATACTACTATCATTTGAGCTATTTGTTTTAAGTCCATCTCTCATTAAATGCATTTTGTCGATGGTTGATGAAATATAAAATATTGCAAAAATTTAGAAAGGGCATTCCCAATTGAGTTCATTCAATTGAAGCCCAACAAAAGCATTTATTTTTGGGTTATTTCTATCTGGTTCGTCATAGTCCATTTTGCTCCCCGACTACCCAATTTCTTCTATTATTTATTAATTTAATATTTTATTATTTTTATTACCTTTTATTAAACCCAACAATAAATTTATTTTTATTTATATGTATAGTAATGTGATATTAAAATTTTATCCATCATTCGAAAAATAAAAATTATTTTTACTTAGTTATGCAACACAAGAGTATCTTTATCTTATCTAATTGTCCACTAAATTATTCAAGTTTTGTTGTTCTTGAAAATACTAGCTTTTCTTTGGTTATTTTCTTTTCCATTTAATTGACAACAAAGAAAATTTAGTAGAAAGGAAAAATAAGCAAATATAAAACCTGAAAACCATTATATGAAGTGGAGATTGTAAACTCTTGATAAACAAGGAAGACACTCATTAATGTATCAATTTAATTTTCACTCTTAAGATTTTAACTAGAATAAATATGAATGTGTATTGCTTCTTTTTAATAATAGGATTATTGGTTTCTTTTTCTTCTTTATTTCTTTAACCATTATCTATATGTTTTATGATAAACAACAAGATAATTAGAAGCAGTATGGAGGTTGGACCACATTCTATGAAGTGACTAACGATAAAAGGAAAATGTGTGGTTGATGACCACGTCCGCCTYTTTCTCGAGCGTGCGGTTCGGCTCGAGAAGAAGAACAAACAACTTCAGGTGCGGGTGGCTTCGATGGAGAGCAGCCAAGATGAGACCCTTGTGTTGCTGAAGGAGGAGAAATTGTTCAAGTAAACACTGGAGGATGACTTTGAAGGCCGAGAAGGCTCTCATCGCCACGGCCAAGAACCAGTTGAGGAGGTCAGAGGCTGAGGCTAAGGCAAAATATCGAGACGCTATCGCTGTTTGGTAGTAGACATCAGAGTACCAATAGTGCCTGACACACTATGGATCTGTGGCCTACTTGGAGAGGATTGACAACACCAAGAAGGCTCATTTGAAGATGGCATCAGACTTCCCCATTGACTAGTTGCAAATGCTCCCTGACTCCCTTGTTAGGTGATGTAGGCACATCCGGATGGGGCAATAGAGAGCCTACACGCATCAGGCGGTGAAGCACATAGTGGAACCAATCGGGTCATGGGCAAAGCTGGTGTCAGCACCTCATGTTGGACAAATCAAGGCACATGCTAGGCTGGGCTTGGCAGGCCTTGCGGAGCCAATCGCACACCCTCACTTGGCGCTGCCAGATGATCGCACCCTCGGTACAGACTACATCTAGGCCGTCCAAGGTCACCCGCCCCGTGGCAGCCTCAACTGTAAATAGAGAGGTGACCCCCATAAGGTAAAGGATCCCAAAACATAGCTCTCAAACACTCTTCTTGCTCTCTGAGATCTCCTGCTCTTTAGTGGCCTCATTTTTGGTGCCCGCACCCAATATATCGTCCACCTTTCTCCTTTTGTTACTAACTTGACCGTTGGAGTCTCTACCTCGGATGCCAGTCCGAGACCTTTGACGATTTCTCTCACCTCGCAAGATCAAATTACCCACCCTCAGCCACCTCAAACACCTCGACTTCGGACACCTCACACCTTGACTTAGGAGCAAACTAACAGTATTCACCACAGCCAATCCAAGAGTCAACAGTAACATTATCTTCTATGGCCTATAGCCTTGGTGTGCTTGCCTCAAATATAGGGACCAGTTGTGTAGTGCCTTAGATCATGATGGTTCCTTTAAAATATTGAGTGGACTGTAAGGATGAATATAATAAGGCTCATACTTGATAAGGACTAGTTAACATATTTAAATGATAAAAGGAAGAAAGTAGAGGTAAATAGAGCTTAGAAAAACAATATATTTGTGATTCCACTTGGCCCTATTTTGCAACTGACATGTAGAATTTGGATGGTTCAAAGTTAGATTCCATGTTTTTGCCCTAATTCAAGCACAACTCATGTGGTGCATCAACCGAGTGATCTCACCATTCAATACTCTTACAAGACCCTCCCTCTTCTCCTTCACATGTTCTAAGGTCATTAAAGCAAAAGGTCAATTTGAGAGCGTAACCCATAAAGAACTAGAATAAGAAAGATTATAATATTCCAAACCTAATGAATAGAAAGGAAGATCATAGTATTATTATGTTTCACTTCAAAAGAATTAAACACCCTATCAACAAACCATCCCAAATAAAAATTAGAAAAATTCAAAGTAGAGCTAGGGCTGTAATCGGATCGAACTCAGATCGGATGCAACAAAATCTGCATCCGATCCGATTACTGTAGCATATATATGAATTCAGTTTGAAATTCGACTAGATTTAAAGACTTGGCTTTGAATCCGAATTCTAACAGACCCAATTTGGATTTGGATTTAATCTGACTCTGCTACAAATTTTTTAAAATATTATAAATGATGAAAATTTATTTATTTTTAATCTTTATAAATAATAAATTAATATAAATATAATACACTAAATTTATTATATATAAGTTCAGATATAATATAATATAATATATAAAATATATTTTTTATAATTTTAAATATACTTATATAAAATTTATATATTAAAATTAATAAATGTTATATTATAATCGAATTCGGAATTTAATCGGATCGGATGGGGTCAAATCCGAATCCGAATCGATCTGATTATTAATTGGATGTAGATTGTATCATTTGAATCTGATCCAATTAAATATATACATCATCCGAATTCAAGATAATCAGACCATATACCAGATCGGGTCTTGGATTTTCAGGTACCAATGATAGCCCTAATTAGAGCTAAGGACTAAGTAAGAGTTAAAAGAATCACCAGCAWTGCCCAAGTTTCATTTTTCTTTTTTCTCTGTTGTTAAGGGGGTCCTCCAAGGTTTTTAGAATCAAACTGGACAATAAATCGTTTAAGGGTCCGGTTCTTGAGTCAACCGCTATTTGAACCGAATAGACGACTATTTTGACAAAAAAAAAGGAAACAGCCAAAAATCATTGGACGGTTTGAACACTCGGGTCAGCGATTTACTGACCAAATCGACGGTTTTTTTTTTTTTTACTAAAAGACGATTCTGGGGTAAAATGAAATTGGTCAGGAGACCAATTACCGTTTTTCCTGTCTGACCATCCGGTCTGGTCTGATTTTGAAAACCATGGGTTCTTATAGTTCCTTTTTCATGTATAATTACATATACATTCAGCTGTTGCTTGGGAATTTCCCAAATTTAGGATATGCCAAGTTGATCATCTACAAACATCACATGGCCATCATTCGGCTAGGCCAAGCATTTTGATAATACAGATTTATATAATAGCAATCGCCATCAAACATAGAAAATTCAGAACCTAGAACTGAATAAAAAAGAAGAAAAAACAAGCCAAGCATCTCATACGGCTATAAATTAACAAAATATGCAGATCCATTTATAATTGTTAATACTATAATTCAGTAGTCGGTGGATTCATGTCAAGAATCAAGACATGTACTAGATGCCAAAATCCACAACCCCAAAACAATATTTCTTAGACTGTTTTATCCCTTGTGCCGTAAAAGAATATTAAACTAAAATTGATCTTATTGCTTCTAAAAGTGGAAACAAAATATTTCATTCAGTTAAAAAAGACTCACTTTGTTTCCATAGAAAGGAATAAGCTCTCTCTCTTTGTTCACCGAATCTATTAAGCTTTATTCTCTAGATCTGTAAGCAGGTTTCCAATAAGGAAGAAAGAATGTCTTGTGTCGTGGGTAATTCAAAAGTAGGGATCTATTTTTCCAAAAGATTAATGCATAAAAAATAGTTTAGTTTTTTTTTTTTAAAAAAAAAATTGAAAGTTAACAGAGGGTTAACCTTTGTTAGACCATTGTTGGGAGGTTGGACCGGTTAAATGTATTGACAAATGGATAGGGACAGTTGGTCTGATTTAGGTGGCTTAGTAGAGAAGAGAGGAGGAAGAGGTTAGTGGGTTCTGAATTCTGAATTCTCATTTCTATGAAAATTTTTAAACCCTCCAATAAAAAACTTCCACGTCTTTATTTAATAAACTTAATGGAATTTTTACATGTGGACTAAAAAATGAAATTTTGTTGTTTTTTAGAAGGTGGAAATCTGAAATCCCTATTTAAAAAATAAGAATAAATTAGAAAAAAAGTTGAGTCTAAACTATTGACTTCTCTACCAACAAGAGGCTAGCAAACTAAACAAGAAAGGGGCCATTTACTAGAATACCCTTTATAGTTTCACGAATTTACTTCAACCTACCTTATTCATTTCACCAAAAACACCCCTTATAAAATGCAACTTATTTATTTGATAGACCTTTCATTAAGGAGTGCTTGTTTAGCCAACAGAGAGGTTGCTTGTGTTTTATTAGGGGTAAAAGTGGTATTTTCATTTCAATTTTCTCTTGATTAAATTTATTCAAATGGACATTAGGGTCAAAACTGTCATTTTCCACTATCATCTAATGGAAGGTCGATTAAGAAAATCCATCACAAACTATAAGGGGTGTTTTAGTAAAATGTAAACTATAAGATAGGTTTTAGTAAATCCATGAAACTATAGGGAGTGTTTTAGTAAATGACCCAAAAGAAAGCTACTAGCAAAAGAGCTCCAAGTATGCAAATCCTCTGAAAGAAAGGGCAAGGGCTAGGTAGGGGGGTTGTTAACAAAAGCACCAGAGGCCACAAGACCTTGTTTTGCTAGTCTATGGGTTACAGTGTTAACCTCTCCTCCGACCAAGGTCTCAAAAGGCTAAAGGCGTAGTTGAGGTATAATGAATGTCCCAAGAAGGTAAGGCTTAAGCCTAAAGGTGTTGTGAGTGTAAGCCTCGAAAGTTAAGAAAAAATTAATTAAAGTTCATAAATTATAAAAATAACATGTAATATACCATGTTAGAATGATAGAGGGTACAAATATCCATAAAATAGAAGTTTATAAGCAATACGTTTTAATTTTAAACATTTAATAAAATAATAATTAATCATCTAACAATTATAAGCATTCTACGTTTTATGTTTCAAAATGTAATCTTATGAAATTATTCATACGAAGAATCATCTATATAGTGGACATTAGATTTATGGTCATCCAACAGTTGGGAAGAAAAGAAACAATTTAGTTGATTTTATCTATGAAAAAAAATCAATAAAAAGAAAAATAAATACATTAAAAAATAGAAATGAGAAAAACAACAAGCTTGGAATGTTAAATTAGAATATTAAGAAAAAATTCCACTTGATTTATCCAAGAGAAACTAATAACTTGATTGGCTTGATTGGCCCTTTTTTTGCGTTGGACTCTCTTAGGCTAAAAGACTAAGAGTTTAATAGAACTCGATTTACCTTATTGGTTTTTCATTTTTATTTATTTTTATTTGGCCCATAATTATTGAAGGGCTTTTTCTATATATTTTAAACTATAAAAAATGCATAAAAATATGTATTTTTTGCATGCAATCACTAAATAATATTAATGCTTGAGGCTTACGCCTTTGAGGCTTGAGGCTTATGCCTCATTCTAACGAAGGCTTAGGCCTCAAATCAAAGCTATAAGGCTTAAGCCTTGAGACAAAATCTATGCACCTTGCCTTAACGCTTTGGCCTCATGCCTCAAGGCTTAATCTTTGAAACCTCTAAACCATTGCATAATGAGTGCCTAAGTGAACAGACTACACAATCACCCTGGCTGAGWCCAGCACAACACCAAAAACAGCCTTCCCTTGGCTGACAAAAGCACCACTAACAATGATTTTTATAGAGACCTAGGCTTTGGCGGCTTCCAAAAAGGCTTTTCTTGACTTGAGACTTCAGAATGGAGCACTATTAACTGTTCCTTCACCGCTATTTCCTTCTACTATGTCACCAACCTGTTTAGTTTAGACAACAAAGAAAGCATCATTGTGAATTTCACTCTTAAAAATGCAAATGCTTCCGAAAAGCCAAACACTCCATATCACCAACATATTGCATTAATCGCCCACACCACTTCTGGTCTTAGTAATGTGGCTTGTTCAAGTCAATTGATAAGCCCTATTTCACAAGCCCAAAAAATAATGGCAAGGTTGAACCGTTGAACTATGTTCTAATAATAGCCATTGGAACACCTTAATTTTTTACAGGCATTTGATTTTATCAATGCATTTGATGGCCATCAACACATTAGTGTCCACTTCTCTTTGTGAGTCAAGAGATATGTACATGGATTTAGGGGTTAGGATTTCCTTAGGGGTACCTCCCCAAACTACTTTGTGCTCTATCTCTGGGTTCAGAATATGAATTTGCCTTTATTTGATCTACCAAATCATTGGGCAAGAGTCTATATATAGCATTCATGTGATCCAAATATGTCGAGAATTGAGCACCTATGAAAATCAGACACGTACCACCAACTCTTGAGACCAGCTTCAGTCAGTGCAACGTCGATTCCCACAGCCTTTACAGCCTTGCATTAGCAATATCTCTATATTTGTGTGCTTTATTTCATGGGGAGATACTCCCAAAGGGTGTGAGCATGGACTTGCGCTGACTAAAGCCGAACTCAGCTCAAKAACCACCCTGTTCATGTCGCCCTAACAATCTCCTCATATCTTATGCTAGAAAAATCACCTCACTGCCCTTGGGGAGTCCAGATCTCCTGTCCATACAAACTCTGCCCATGTCTACCCACATAACATCACAGCCACACATGGAGAACATCTCATCCTCCTACATAGTATTATGCAGGGGGAAATGTTCCCAATTCACTGGGGTAGTGTCTTGTGGGTAGACGTGGGCAGGAGATCCAGAGTCGCCCTTGGGTACTATAACTTGGTGACAACAACACAACAATCCCATTTAGCCAATAGTCCAACATGTGAGACTAAGAACAAGGCCCATCATCCTACTATGTACACCAAACTTGTCAATGCATGGAGAAACAAGTGTCTCAGGATCTTAGACACATATTATAGACCAATACAATGCTTTCAAAACTGGACCAAATAGGAAACTGTTTTGGGTCTGGTTCCCAGGTCGAATGGTCTAACCATCCAGACCAAATGGATGACCCGCTCTGACAAAAATAAAACGAAAAACAAAAAATGACCAAAATTCGTTGTCCGAGTCAGTGATTCGTTGACCAAATCAACGATTTTTGGCAAAAAATCATTTTTTGGGTGAAACAGAACCGGTCAAGTGACCAATTCTCAGTTTTTCTGGTCCAACCATATGATCTGGTCCAATTTTGAAAACACTGGACCAATCAGTATCAAGAGGCAATTATTCTCCCTATAAATAGGTATGCATTTACTCCTTTACCCGGATTATTAACTACACTTTCACTTCACCACCTTGTACCTACTCACCTCATCTGTAGACATGTATGACTTGATTGTTGGAATTCTCCTGCCAAAATATCACCTTGGAGCCTTTGACAACCTAATTGTGCTTGCAAGAAGCGACTACGTATGAGGTCTGCACCAAATTATCTTCCAATCACTGGTGACTTTTTGAATGTTACCAAAACCCTACTTTCTATAATTGTCATTTTGGAATTAAAGAGGAAATGATAGTGGCAAACATTAGAGTTTCGTTGCTACTTCTTCAAACTTCATTAATTAATAAGAATTGTTAAAAGATGTAATTATGTATCAGAGAAAATGAAACAGCAACCTTAGATTATTTTTAAAATTTTATCAACCTCAAACTCAATTTTCTTTTTCGTATTATGCTGAATCGAATTGTCAATTATATGCACTATGTCATGCACAGTAATAGTATTTGCTATTTTTCTAGATTGCTAAAGTATCATATAGGATTTTCTTGTCATTCTAATAATCATTTTGTTTCTTATACATTATTATTTTTTATTTTGATAGGTGGTTTGGATTTAGCTTACTTGGTTTTGGTGTGTTCTTTACTTTTAACTATGGCTTTTAGGTGTGATCCCTCGTTAACATAGGATGGTGACTCTTGACCTTCCAAAATAGAAATGTGAGAGAGAGAGAGAGAGATCCATGTTCAACTAAAATACATCCATAGTGTTATATTCTCATGTTGTTGATAGTGTTAACATCATCTGTGAAACAAAGAGAAACCTGAATGAGGGAAGAACTCAAATGATTTTGTTTTGAGTCCTCTGTATTTATATTTATATGTTGGTGTATGTACACTAGGCTGACAACTATTRGTACAATACAAAGGATAAGAAAATAGAAATATAAGTACAAGATTATGATAAGGAGATGATAGAGTTGAAGTAGATCAAAATTCTAATTCTCCAATTGTGATGGAATTCAAATGCGATAAGGCTTATCTTTGTTATGAGCTTTATCAGCCCCCCACAAGTTGACAAGGGATATACACCGTCAACTTGGATTTTAGAGTAGAGAACCGGAGGCCTATGAGAGGCTTGGTAAAAATGTTGGCTAGTTTATCAACCGAGGAGATAAATTTCATACTAATATTCTTTTATGAGACTTGTCCTATACAAAGTGAAAGTCAATTTTAATGTGTTTTGTACGTGCATGGAACACAAAATTCACTACAAGGAAGGTAGCACCAAGATTGTTGCAACACAAGACTAGAGGATTATCTATAGGAATACCAACTTCACAGAATTAAGAATGAGCCAAATCAATTCTTAGGTAACAAGAGCAACGTTGTGATACTCCGATCCATCCTGGAGTGAGAAACTTTGCCTTGCTTTTGAGAAGACTAGGAAATCAAATTAGGTTCCATGGATACAAATAAGGCACCCTGGGGAACGGCCATCATTAGGACAATCGGCCCAGTCAACATTTGAGAATGCATGAAGACGCAATGAAGAGGAAGGGTGTATACTAAGCCATAATGTACTATACCCTTGAGGTAACCCAGGATACGTTTCACCGCAGTCCAATAAGAAGTGGTAGGAGAGTGAAGAAATTGACAAACCTTGTTGAGGACAAAAGCAATATTAGATCTTGTAAATGTAAGATATTGTAATGCACCCACAATGCCATGGGTGTGGGTAAGGATGTAGCATCCATCATAGCAGCCTGTTGAAGGAGATCAACAATATACTTACGTTGAGACACAAATAGGCCATCATAGGTGCGTTGAACCACAATTCCAAAGTAGTGGAGAGACCTTGTCTTTGACAGCAAATGAAGTACTCATGAAAGAGATCAAGGAGGAAATGATCTTGGAATATGAGCCCGTTTTAATGATATTATATATGTATATATAGCATAGTAGTAGTAGATCTAAAAATGAACAGAGAAGTGTCTACTTTGGAAGCCATAAAACTAGTTTGAAGTAAGAAAGCACTGAGCTTATGATACAAAGGATATGGGGCTTGCTTTAAGCCATATAATTACATTTTGAGATGACAAACATGATTCAGGAAATTTGGATTTACAAATCCAGGGGTTGTTGCATATAGACATCTTCCACTAGAGTGCCATGTAAGAAACTTTTTTGTACATCCAGTTTTTTAATGGTCTAGCCCTTAAAAATAAGAAGAAAAAGAACAACCTGTATCGTAGTAGGTTTCACCACAGAACTGAATGTCTCTGCATAATCAAGATCCTCTTGCTAACTAAAGCCCTTCGCTACAAGCCTTGCTTTGCAGCGAGATATGGAATCATCTGGATTATGTTTCAATCTAAAAACACACTTACAACCCACCAAGTTCATGTGAGATTGACGCGAGACAAGAACCCAAGTAGCATTTCGTCTTAAGAACAGCAATTTCCTCCTTCATGGTCTCACGCCATTTTGGATGACTTGGTTCAATAGTGGAAGGCAAAGTATGAGTAGACGTAGTGTAGACCTTTGGTTTGAAGATACTATTTTTTCCCCTTGTCACCATGTGATGCGTATTCTTAGGTAAAGAAGGAACATCATTAGCAATTGAAGGAGCAACACCATTATCTGTGAGAGGAGAAGTTACAACTGATTCTGGGAGAAATGAGAGGAAGAAGTGTTGTTATCACATAGTAGTGATGATGCGGGAGTAGCAGGAGGCATTTGTAGTGGCACACTAGCATTGGGTGGAGTTGTGGACTGAACTATAGAAGGAAGATCCACCATGGATGAAGAATAGTGCAATGGTAATTGCTTAGATGGCAAACTGATACATAACAACAACAAAGGGAAAGTTCTTTTCATTGAATAGGACATGACGTGATATATAAACACATCTAGTAGTCATATCTAATTAAGCAGCAGTAACCACGATATTCATCCATGGGAAACATTGACACCCAAACACCTTTAAAAAGTTGTAATTTGGTGTAGAGTCAAAGATAACCTTCCAAGGAGAACGCATTTGAAGGATTCTCATAGATAATCTATTTGCAAGAAATGTGGCTGCATGAAATGCTTCCCATCAGTACTTGTAGGGTACAGAAGATTAGTGTTCCAAGAGTGTCAACCCAATTTCTATTATTATTTGGCAATGACGTCTTTCAACAAAGCCATATTGTTCATAAGAGAGACGGTGAGTAATTCCTTGTTTAGCCAAGAATGGTTTAAATTTAGTGTATTCCCCACCACCGTCAGATTGGAACTGCTTAAGTTTGCAATCAAATAATGTTTCAACTTGTTTCTTGAAAGAATAAAGACACCCAATGCATCTGACTTCTTGAATAATGGAAATATTCATGTGAAAAGGCTGAACGCATCAATGAAAATCCATTCACTAAAGTTACATGTGTTGGATCCCATAGGTCTGAATTTATCAACTCTAATGGATGCTTATCTAGCACTAAATGGCAACTTGTGTGCCTTGCCAAGAGCATGCGAAGAACAAAATGAGAGAGTATGACTAGAAACTGGAAGTCTATGCTGATGTACAAGAAGTTGTTTGGTTCAACTTTCATTCTTTCTCATTTTTACCCAAGATGAAATTTTAAAATGGAAAAGAATGGGTACAAATAGGTAGAATGAGAAAATATTGCTATGAACCAAATGCTTTTTTCCTAAAAATGAATTCTTTTTAAACCGACAAGTGTCCTGTGTTGGATGTTACTCATTTTCATTCTTCAAAAAATAAAAAAATAAAAAAATTGTGCCGGTATTCATAAACCACCAGCCTAGGTCTGCAATAGTCAATGTTTACCAATTGGCAAAGATGTTTTGTAAAATTACTTTCGTAAAAGTGCTTTTATAAAAGTACTTTCATAAAAATGCTTTTATAAAAGTACTTTTGTAAAAGAGCTTTTAATAAAGTACTTTCATAAAAGTGCTTTTATAAAAGTACTTTTCTAAAAGTGCTTTTGTACTTTCGTAAGTGTTTGCATAAAAGTAATTTTGTAAAAGTGCTTTCATAAAAGTACTTTCGTGAAAATACTTCCATAAAAGTACTTTCGTAAAAGTGCTTTCATAAAAGTACTTCCATAAAAGTGCTTTTATAAAAGTACTTCCATAAAAGTGCTTTTGTAAAAGTACTTCCATAAAAGTGCTTTTGTAAAAGTACTTCCATAAAAGTGCTTTTCTAAAAGTACTTTCATAAAAAATGCTTTCATGAAAGTACTTTTGTA